>PVJA010031269.1:10845-25169 GCA_004027025.1 Myocastor coypus | reverse complement strand
CTTTCTTTCTTTCTTTCTTTCTTTCTTTCTTTCTTTCTTTCTTTCTTTCTTTCTTTCTTTCTTTCTATTATGGCTGGCTCAGCCTGACCTGGGGGTAGAGCTGGCATAGCATGTAGTGCTGGGGATTGAACTGCTGTCCCTTCAGTGCCTAAGCTTGCCTAAACAGGTGCTTTAGACTGCTGAGCTATCTTGCCAGCCCCAACAATATACAGCACTGAACTTTTTTTTTTTTCCAGGTCAATCTGTCCTGGGGGGCTAGGGCTGGTACAGCATGTGGTGCTGGGGATTGAACCACAATCCCTGCGGTTGCCTAAGCTTTCCTAAGCAGGTGCTTTAGACCATTGAACCATCTTGCTGACCCAAGAAGTAGAATTGTTGAGTCCAAGAATATATGCTTTTCTGGTGATGGTGGTGAGACAGATTTAATTCAGGCTGGTCTGCACTCATTATGTAGCACAGGCTGGCCTCAAACTTGCAGTGATCCTTTTGTTTCAGCCTCCCAAATGCTGGGTTATAGGTGTATACCACCACATTTTGAGATATATATCTTCTGAAAACGTTTTATCATTTACCACAAACAGTACATGAATGTCTCCTTTTTCTGTATAGGCTAATCATTTCTAAATAGTTTTTTTTTTCTTGTTTCAGAACTTTTGTTTGTTTGTTTATTTATATTTATGGCTGGCTCAGCCTGCCCTGAGGGCAGGGCTGGCGCAGCATGTGGTTCCGGGGATCGAACCGCGGTTGCTGCAGCTGCCTAAGCTTTCCTAAGCAGGTGCTTTTAGACCACTGAGCCGTCCTGCCAGGCCCTGAATAGTTTAGCTTTTAGTAATCTTTACTAATTTTATTAATAAGAGTAATTTCAACATTTCTCTGAATATTTCATTGTAAGCATTTTGGTCACCTTTTATTGTGTTCTTTGCTGTCTCTGTTGGGGATAAATATATTTTTCATACTTTTTTATTGTAAAATATTTTTTACATGTTAATTTTTTCAATGCTGAGGACCAAACCCAGAGCTTTATGCATGCTAGGCAAGTGCTCTACTATGAGCTATATCCTACCTCTATTTTTCACATATGAAAGCACATACATATTATGTAAGGATAAAACAAATGTCAGTGTATCCATTGTAAAGTTCTTGGATCACTTCCTGTCTCTTATTCCTCCTCCATGACACAGCTCTCTAGCTTAGGGCTGTTGAGTCTGTGTTCTACAGCAGGGATAGTCCAGGTGGCAGCCACACCAATGTTTCATAACCTTGGCTCTGGGGAAACAATTGCTACAGCTGCAGAGAACAGGAACTGGTCTTGGTGGAAATAACTAATCTTCAATGAAGTGAGAAGAGAAGCCAAGGTGGACAGGAAATGAGACCACAGATCTTCATCTGCACCTGAGGTTGCCTGGGAAGGCTGGGACAAGCCCTGGTGGCTCTGGTTCTGTGGTCAAGACTAAATTATCTGTGCAGAGATGACTGTACAAGCACAGGGTCAGCAGTGCTATCCTGTCATTTGTCTCCAGGGCCAGTTGCTTTCATTCTGGAGAGACATGTTCTAAGTCTGTGCTGAGCTGCAGTAGTGCTAGGGACTGACAGGCCAAGGGTTTATTCCAGTTTGGAAATGACAAGAGAAGGGAGAAAAAGAGATAAGAGACTTTGCTGTTGCCACAGCCTCCCAAAATTCTGATCCTTGCTGGGTAATTAATTTGGGACTCCCCTTTTGAATAGCAGTAGATGAGAGTTTAGGGTTTTCAGGTTGTTTCCCATGAGGAAGAGGAGGGGATTCCAGAATACAGTGAATCTGGGCAGCTGGAATTTCCAAGTTCCCATTGATGCAGGAGGTTAGGATGAAGCACAATGGCTGAGGAAGAGGGTATGATCTTTAATTACAGTATCCCACGACACATGCACAGAACAGTTCGCAGAACCCTGGATGTGGACTTCATTGGAGAATGCCATCTTTTTTTCTCCTAGAACTTGAGCTAGTTTTCAGTAGGACAGCCTAGACCTATCAGCCTGAGGAGTAAGATACACAGAAAAAACATTACTTTTTTTTTTTTTTTTTCTTGTGCAGGGTGTCACTTACACAGCTTGAACTCATAGTGATCATCCTGTTTTCAGCCTCCCCAGTGCTGGGATTACAGGTGCACGCCACCAGGCCTGTACTCGGTTGCTGGCTCAACCTTTCTGAGGGCAGGGTCAGTGTGGTATGTGGTCCTAGGGATTGAACCCCAGCCTTTGTGCTTGCCTAAGCAGGTGCTTAGTGCCGAGCTATCTTACTGGCCCTAGGACTGTCATCTCTGAGCTCCTCTGCTTTGTGATCATTCATGGGTGCTGGCTCATGTCCCTGGGTAGACTGTGCTTATTTTACTATTTTTATTTGGTCCCAAATTTACTCTGCAGAGCTTTTTTTTTTTTTTTTTTTTCCCTGCCTGTGTTTATTCTGACCAATTTGTTCAGAACAGAAAGAACCTAGAAACTACTTCAAAGAAGATCCCAGCACCCCAAGCCCTGTAACAGTATAAAGCAACCTCACTGGCCCAGAGGTACTCTGTCTTCATTTCTCACCCTCCACTCTACTTTTCTTTGGTCCCAGTTCTCTTTGTTGTGTGTTTGTGTTCACACACATGCTGGGGATTGAGTTTAGAGCCTCTGCATGTTAAAATGCTAAGTGCAGACTACTGCTCAGCACGTTGCCAGTGCCTTTCTGGATTCCTGTGCCCTTTCTGTCTTTCATCACTTCACAGCAAAGGTGTTGTGTGAGAGTTTCTATGTTGGGTAGGGGAGGATAGGAGAGGGGTTTTTTGGGGTTGGGGTGGAGACAGTGTCTCTCCACCCTTAGCTTTAGTAATCTGCATACTCTTAGTTTAGAAAATACTTTGTGGTCATTCAAGAGTGTCTTAGTTATCAAGTCATGGAGGGCTCACAGAATTATTTATTTATTTATTTATTTCTTGTTTCAGAACTTTCGTTTGTTTATTTATTTATTTTTATGGCCGGCTCAGCCTGCCCTGAGGGCAGGGCTGGTGCAGCATGTGGTGCCAGGGATCGAACCGTGGTCCCTGCAGCCACCTAAGCTTTCCTAAGCAGGCGCTTTAGACCACTGAGCCATCCTGTCAGGCCCCACAGAATTATTTATATGGTATATTTTTGGTTATATGGTATATTTATATGGTATATATATATATATATATATATATATATATATATATATATGTAGCCAGGCTGGTCTTGAATTCACAGTGGTTCTTTCACCTCAGCCTCCTGTGTGCTGGGATTATGTCCGATTTTTTTTTTTTTTTTTTTTTTTTTTTTTTTTTTTTGTATTTAGGACAGAGTGTACAGGATCTACAGGGTCTCACTACATAGATCGGACTTATAGTGATTCTCCTGTTTTCAGCCTTCTAAGTGCTGGGATTACAGATAAGTGCCAGATGCCCAGTCTCAATCACCATTTCAGTATGCCCCAGGGGCGGGGCTAGCACTCTTTCTTTTTTTTTTTTTTGGTACTGGGGTTTGAACTCAGGACCTTGCACTTGTCAGGCAAGTGCTTATTCTACTGAGCTATCTACCCAGCTCCCCCCTCCCCCCCAGGATCTGGGTGTATAGTCCAGGATGGCCTTGAACTTTCTCCATGTAGTCCAAGTAGAGCTCAGAATTGCAGTTTTTTGGGGGGAGCCTTAGCTTCCTGACTGCTGGATTGCAGGTGTGTAATCTCACCTGATCCCAACTGATATAGCAGACTTTCCCAGGAAGGGAAAGGTTTAGGCTATTGTATATCATTGATGGTTTTATTCTTATTTCTCCTTCCCTATCTCTTAACTGCTTTTCTGCTCTCTCTCAGATCACTGGCCCAGGCTGGAGTGGGGACAATAGTTTTGTCTTATCTCTAGTACACATCAACAGAAACAAGTGTTCTCTGATTTTCCTTTTTGCTCCTCTCTGCTTAAATCCAGAGTTCAGACTGCTAACCATTATACAATGAAACCCAGAATGCAGAATGGAGAATATTACAACTTAAATGCAGATTGGAGAATCTTACAACTCTTTTGTTAGCCCAGCCCCTCTAAATACAGGTGTGAACCTGGGGTTTATGTGCTTTAAGAAACATCCTGATTTTCAAACTACTTACAGTTTAGGACAGTGTCGGCTCTGCTTTTATTAGTTTTCTTCCAGGGACCTGGGGAGCCAGGCCCTAGATCTTCCTAGAATTTCTCTTAAAATCATAAAAAACAACAAAACAAACCTATTCTGGGCAAAAGTAACTGATTTGAGATTTACTGGCTCAGACTTGATTTGAAAGAAGATCATTAGTTTGCGAATCAAAGCACTGAGGTTCTGAGCCAGTTTTATAGACTTAATTTCTCAGCTAAATGACAGTAAGCAAACACTATAACCTTTTTTAGCCACTTTTGGGGGTGGATAATATCTCTTCTACAGAATTTTGAGGATCTTTAAAGGAGATAACAGTGAAAAACTAATCTGTAAAGTCTTTACAAATCAGTGTTTATTGTATGTACATACTTCTGTTTCCTTAAGTTGCAGTGCTTTTCACCTTAGAGAGATGCTGTCTGAGGAGGGTTTAGGGACTGAGTAAGGATGCTTGGGGCCTTAGTGCCAGGGATGTTAAACCCTACAGTGGTTAAGTCAGTCCTGCTCAGTGAAGAAGACTCTGCCCTAAATGCTGGCAGTGCCCCTCCCAGAGTTGCCTTCACTTAATCTTTACCTTTTTTGATTTGTGTCCCAGTTGGGGTGAGGCTTCCAGAAGAGTAAAAGTGAAAGCAAAGCCATAATCTGTGGAATTTTTTGGTTTTCTCACTTCCTGTTCACCTCAAAAAAGAAGTAGACCTTTTTATTACTTCTGCCTATAGTTTTAGTGGCTGATTCTATCATGTGGGCTTTACCCTAAAATTCGTCAAGAAACAGTTGGGGAACGCATACTATATCCACCTCCTGGTTAGTTTCTCATGCTGGCATAATCGTTTTTGTAAGTTGGGAGAATGCTTAAGAAAAATTTTTTTTGAGGGGGGGTAGGGAGGGTACTAAGGATCAAACTTGGCATCTTATGCTTGCCCAAGAAAATTTTTCAATAGTGCTTTTGAGTTTTGGGTAACAGATTCCTATGAAAACCTGGCAAATCTGTGACTTGCTCTATGTGTGTACACAGTGTTTTGGAGGGTTGAATGGCCATTCTTAGATCTGCTGGGGAAGTCCTGGCTTTGAGCCTGGAGAAGTGGAGAAGTGAGGAAACTTGCAGGAGCTCTGGTTATCAATATAGATAAAATGATGTCTCCATGGGTGTTTGTTTGGTTTTTTTGGTGGGACTGGGGTTCAAGCTCACTACCTTGCCTTTGTCAGGCAGGTACTTCTGCCTCAGAGCTATCTCCCCAGCCCCCTCTGTGTGTGGTTTTAACAAAGAGTGCTTTTTGAAACTTGGCTGATTTCCATTCAGAGGGAGATATTCTGACCTCTGGACACTTTGGTTTTACTTTAAGGATCAACTGTGGAGGGAGGAGGTAGTTGTCAGAGCTCTAGGCCTGCACTAGAACACTTCTGGGAACATTAAGTGAGGGGTGATAGGATTTGTTTTGACAAGTCCTGGGGAACCAGTGGTCCCTTCAGAAAGGACCAAAGGTTAGGACATGTCCTCTGAATGGAGGAGGTACCTGGCTGCAGATCTAAGGTCCTTCAGAAACATGCAGGTAGTTGGATCCCAAGGGTTTGCCTGAGAGAGGACTGGGAACATCCATATCTCTAGCAATTATTTCTATGCTTAAATCTTGTTTTCTGTCTTACGAAGAGGAAATTGTGCCAAAAAATTTTTAAAAAATTATTTATTTATTTATTTATTTTCTTGTTTCAGAACCTTTGTTTGTTTATTCACTCATTTTTATGGCCGGCTCAGCCCGCCCCAAGGGCAGGGCTGGCGCAGCATGTGGTGACAGGGATTGAACCACGGTCACTGAAGCCACCCAAGCTTTCCCAAGCAGGCGCTTTAGACCACTGAGCCATGCTGCCGGGCCCTGTGCCAAAATTTTGAAGAAAAATTCAGATCTTTTGAGAGAGCCTTATATTATGAACAACTTTATTATTTTGAGACAAGGTCTTTCTATGTAGCTCAGGCTGGTCTTGAACTCGATCTTCCTGCTTCAGCCTCCCACATGTTGGAATTATAGGTATGTGCTACCAATCCTGCTAAAAAACTTTAATTTCAAGTAAACATTAACTTTCTTCTGTGTGGAGTCTTCCACCTTCTTTCAGGAATGGCTCAGTTTCTAATACCCACTGGATGCTGGTATTTAACTTATAGAGGTTATTAATATTTGTTGGATATATGGTAAATCATTTTTTAAAATTTATTTTTTTTTCTTGCTTCAGAATTTTTGTTTATTTGTTTAGTTATTTATTTTTATGGCCAGCTCAGCCTGCCCTGAGGGCAGGGCTGGCGCAGCATGTGGTGCCAGGGATCGAACAACGGTCCCTGCAGTCACCTAAGCTTTCCTAAGCAGGCACTTTAGACCACTGAACTATCCTACTGGGCCTGGTAAATCATTTTTAAGGATTATCTTATTTAATTTGACAGGTCTATTAGGTGTGTTTTACTTCTGTTTTATAGATGATCAAACTGGGGCTCAAGGGGCTTAACTAATTAGAGAAGATCTTGGTTTAAGTATCACTAATTTAGAGAAGGCTTAGCACACTGGTTAGGTTATTTTTTCTACACTCACAAGACTCCTAGAAAAAATTTTTGAGAGACATTTAAGCAAGCTTTGATTCTTTTTAATGTGGAGTTTTCAAATGTATAGGAAGATTTCTGTGATAATACAAGTAAAGCAGATAATAACAATGGTTACTAAAAAATATTAAAAGGTAGGGAGCATGATAGTACATGCCTATAATTCCAGCACTTGGTAGACTGTGGCAGGAACATCCCTGAGAGATGGAGGCCTGCTGGATTCAAGGCCACCTTGAACTAAGAGAACGTACAACGCTAGTTACTTCAGAGTGCAGGGAGGGCACCCTGGTGGCAGGAGCAGGAAAGTCAGATAATTTATTTTATTTATAATGTCTACATTTTTCACAAGGAGATATTTATGTGTTATAATAATAATAATAATAATAGTAATAATAGTTATTTTTATTTATGTTACAGCTGGCTCAACCTGCCCTGCGGGTGAGGCTAGTGCAGCACGTGGTGCTGGGGATCTAACCACAGTCCCTGCAGTTGCCTAAGCTTGCCTAAGCAGGCACTTTAGATTGCTGAACCATCTTGCTGGCCCCTATGTGTTATCTAATTAAAAGGGATTAAAAAAGGGAAAACTCACACAAGAAATTATGGAAATGGAAATTCAAAGAATAGTTTTATGATAACGTAGGTGAAATAGATGATGTCTGTAGTTATAGTTGTTATTAATGGCAGTGTAAGTTGGCAGAGCATTTTGGAAAGCATTTCATAGGGTCTGTCAGTTTAAAATGTATGTACCCTGTGTAGCCCAGAACTGTTCACATATGTACACAAAGGTCTACTTGGGCTTCTTTGTTTAATAGTAAAAAAATTGTAAGCATCCCTATTATCCCATTCACCTACTTATGGAAAATCCTGGAAGTTACTCTTCATTTTTCTCCCGCCTATACTCATCCTATACTCATCCTTTCAATAAGTCTTGTTGATTAATCTCCAAAAATACTTCTCAAATCCACCCGTGCCCTTTCTTGCTGTTGCTGTGTTCTCTGTGCAAGCCAGTTGGGTTTGCTTGTATTACACAGCCCAACAACCATTTCATCTGGGGCCCCTTACCATCCTCCCATCCTTTCTCCACAAAGCACCAGACTTACAATGTAAATCAGAGCCAGGTGTGGTGGCACATGCCTGTAATCCCAGCACTTGGGAGGCTGAGGCAGGAGGATCGGTGAGAGTTCGAGACCAGCCTGGGCTACAAAAGTGAGCTCAAGGCCAGCCTGAATTGTACAGCAAGACCCTGTCTCAAAAAAAAAAAAAAAAAAGTAAATCAGACAGCATCATTACCCTGCCCCTTATTGAGATAGAGAGGAGGAATACAAAGAAAGGGGAGAGAAATACCCTCATTTCAGGGATTGAACTCAGGTTCTCACACATGCCAAGGAAGAACTCTATCACTGAGCTTCTTGGCCAGCCCTTTTATTATTATTATTATTATTATTATTATTATTTTTTTTTTTTTTTTTTTTGAGACAGGGTCTCGCTATGCAGTTGAAGCTGGCCTTGAGCTCAATTTGGTAGCCCAGGCTGGTCTCGAACTCGCACTGATCCTCTGCCTCAGCCTCCCGAGTGCTGGGGTTACAGGCGTGCGCCACCACGCCCAGCTATTATTATTATTATTATTATTATTATTATTATTATTATTTTGTATTTAGTACAGAGGTACAGGGTCTACAGGGCATACAGAATTTCACTATGCAGATCCAACTCATAGTGATTCTCCTGTTTTCATCCTCCCAAGTGCTGGGATTACAGGTGTGTGACAACACGCCCAGTTTTGAAATCACTGTCTCAGCGCGCCCCAGGGACAGGGCCAGCATGGCATGCTTGGAACTGTACTCTGCCTAAGCAGGTGCTTTCGTCCACTGAGCTCTCTGACCTGCCTATGGCCAGCCCTTTTTGAATTTTATTTTGAGACAAATTCTCTCTGAGTTGCCCACACTGGGTTCCAGCCTTTGATCTTCCTGCTTCATTGTCCAAACTACAGTTGCATTCCACCTGCTTGGCTTAGGTCTTACTGTTTCCACCACTCAGCACTCTTCCTCACCTATTATTCTCTATCTTAGCATCCCCTCCCCCAACCCCTGTATCGGGGAATGAACTCAAGATCTTGCACTTGCCAGGCAAATATTTATTCTATTGAACTATTAGCATTCTCTTTTGTATTAATTTCTGTTTTGAAATTATTTGATTACTTATTTTCAGTCTTTCCAGACTATTAATGCCTGAGGGTGGTTACACTATATATATTTTCTTACCCTTGTACAGCCAGATATCTGGCACAGGGTAGGAACTTAATAACTGGCTGTGACTAATGGGAATCTCTAAGATATGTGTGTGTGCAAATATAATCGTTTTTTTGACATGATAATTTTTCTAATCATTGTTGGTACAAAAAATTTCTTCTCATTGAACTAAGAGAAAGTAGTTGTATGCATAGTCCAGTATTCCATAATTGAGATGGACGGGAACTGTCAATGTTAGAAGTTATTGATTTAAGCCTTTTACAGCTCGGCATACTAACTAATCTAGCTTTACATTTCATGCCTGATGTTTAAACTTTTCTGCTTGGTTATTAAGGGCAAATTAAAACAAGACCTATATAACAAAACTTGAAACTTATGTATCTCCCAAGGTCAGTCTTATCCCCTCAGGATTTACTTTGAAACCATATACAGTGCTTTATAGAACTGTTGTCAGTGTCAGCCATCTGGATGAGTCATGGCCATTGCTTGACCAGTTTGCTCTCTGTGAAAGCCCAAGAAACTGTTTTCTCTCTAGGTGACTCTTCTTAGGCACACTGTACATCATCAATTTCTTTCCTCTGTGGTCCCATAATCTCCTTCAACAGAAAACTTAGGAAACCACTGAGTTACAGTATGTTATAGCACAGTTTCTCTTATATCCTGAGTTCTCACTGACTTTGAAGGACTAGGGCCAAAATATTGGCTATCCTTGTAGCCCTTCTTTTTCTCTAATTTTTGGTCTATAAGCTTATATTCTTAACCCTCCAGAAGAGAAGCTTAGTGATACTACTACTCTGTAATATAGGTACTTTGGCTTAGTATCACTGAATTCTAAATGTCAAACATCTTACACTTAACTTGGAATTGGTATTTTCCATCAGTCTTTGATATTCTAGGGGCCTGGCAGGATGGCTCAGTGGTCTAAAGTGCCTGCTTAGGAAAGCTTAGGCGGCTGCAGGGACCGCGGTTCAATCCCCGGCACCACATGCTGTGCCAGCCCTGCCCTCAGGGCAGGCTAAGCCGGCCATAAAAATAAATAAACAAAAGTTCTGAAAAAAAAAAAAAAGTCTTTGATATTCTAATAAATTCCTATATAATGTGATAAAAGCAGTTACACATTTTTAGACAGACATTTAGAAATCCAAGTATATACAAAATTGTAGCCAGTCAATCCTACGGAATTTTTCCTAGTCTTTTGGTTTTCTTATAAATCAATCATTTACTTGAGAGAGAGTATAACAGTAACTGAAACTGCATTAGAAGCAGCAAAAATTTAAAAGACAAGAATGATAGGCATTCCAAATATAGTTTTAGTGTTATCCATTGCTATCCTCAGTGTGCAAAACCTTTTGGTGGTTCTTAGGACCATTATCTAATTCATCCTGTATATATATAAGTGCATGGTTTTGCTCCTGCCAAGTTTCCTATCTTTTTTGTTTGCAGACACTTTGTTGTTCAACACTTAAGTCCTTGGTTTCCATTCAGCTGTGTTATTATGCCTTTCCATTTTTATTTCTTCTTTTGAGTTCTTGCACTGGAGAGACTATACGATATTGACACATGTAGGTCTGGTTTATTTCACTTATGAGTATATGTTCAAAATACATCCACTTATATATGTTGTCTTCTAGTTTTATTATTCTTTATAGCTGAGTAATATTCCATTCTATAAAAATACCAAATCTTTTTTAGCCATTGTTCAGATTATAGGCAGTTTGGTTGTTTCCAAGATTTAGCTACCACAAATTGTGCTGCTATGAACACAGGTGCACAGATATCACTATGATAAGATGTTTTCAGTTCTTCTGGGAAAATTCCCAGTAGGGGGATAGCTGGATTGAATGGGATTTCCAGTTCTAGTTTTTTAAGGAGTCTCCACACTGCTTTCCATAATGGTTGCACCAGTCTGCATTCCCACCAGCAGTGAAGAAGTGTTCCTTTTTCCCCACAGCCTCTCCAACACCTGTTGTTGGTTAATTTCTTTATGATAGCCATTCTTTCTGGGGTGAGATGGTACCTAAGTGTTGTTTTCGTTTGCATTTCACGATTGGCCAGCGATGTGGAGCACTTCTTCATGTATTTATAGGTTTGTTGAATTTCTTTCTCTGAGAAGTATGCATTCATTTCAGATGCCCATTTCTGGGCTGGGTCTTTGAATCTTGGGACCTAATAGTATTTAGTTCTTTATAAATTCTAGATAGAAGTCCTTTGTCTGAATACTTATTAGTTAAAATCTTTTCGAAATTTATGAATTGTCTTTTCACACTGTTGGTAATTTCCTTTGATGTGGAAAACCTTCTGAGCCACAGGAGGTCCCAGTTTTAGATTCTTTCAAGTGTTAAATGTGCATTTTTATTTTTGCCCATGAACTCTTTGCCTACGCCATTGTCTTCAAGATTTCCTTCCACTTTCTCTTCCAGGATATTTAGTGTTTCTCTTTTAATATTTAGATGTTTAATCCATTTTGACTTTAGTTTAGTGCATGGTGATAGACCAGGGTCAAGTTTTAGTTTTTGGCATATAGAAAACCAGGTTTTCAGCACCATTTGTTAAAGAGGCTATCTTTCTTCCAGTAAATGTTTTGGCCCCTTTGTCAAAAATAAGGTGGCTGAATGTGTTTTTATTTCTTTCTGCATCTGCTAATCTATTCCACTGATCCTCAGGTCTATTTTTTTTTTTTTTTACCAATGCCATGCTGATTTTATCATGCACTGTACTATAACTTTAGGTCAGGAGTTGTAATGCCTCCTGCCTTATCTTTGTTGCCCAGGATTGTCTTTGCAATTCTAGGTCTTTTCTGGTTCCAAATAAATTTTAGAAATAATTTCTCCAGGTCTGTGAGGTATGTTGATGGTATTTTGCCTTTTTTTTTCTTTTTCCTTTTTTGAAACAGGGTCTCACCGTGGCATTCAGGCTGGCCTTAAGCTCACTTTTGTAGCCCAGGCAGGTCTCAAACTCATATTGATCCTCCTGCCTCAGCCTCCCAAGTTCTGGGATTACAGGCATGTGCCACCACACCTGGCTGTTGATAGTATTTTGATAGGGATTGCATTAAATTTGTATAACAATTTAGGGAGTATGGCTGTCTTCACAATGTTGGTTTTTCCTATCCAGGAACAGGGAATATCTTTCCATTTTCTGAAATCCTCCAGGATTTCTTTTTTGAGTACTGTGTTTTCATTGAATAGATTTTTACTTTCTTAGTTAGGTTAATTCCTAAGTATTTCTTTTTGGTGGTATTGTAAAAGGTATTGTTTCTCTAATTTCTCTCTCAGTGTGTTTGTTACCTGTGTAGAGGAACACTATTGACTTTTGTGTGTTGACTTTGCACCCTGCTATGCTACTGAATTTGCATATTAATTCTAGTAGCTTCTTGGTGATGTTTTTTGGGTCTTCCAAGTAGATTATCATGTCAGTTGCAAATAATGATAGTTTAACTTCTTCTTTACCTAGTCTCTTTTTTTTTTTTTTAATTTTTTAATTTTTGAGACAGGGTCTCACTGTGCAGTTCAGGCTGGCCTTGAGCTCACTTTTGTAGCCCAGGCTGGTCTCGAACTCACAAGGATCCTCCTGCCTCAGCCTCCCAAGTGCTGGGATTACAGGCGTGAGCCACCACGCCCGGCCCTATTCTCATTCCTTTTATTTTTCTCTCTTGTCTAATGGCTGTAGCTAATGATTCCAGGGCTATATTTAATAGGAGAGGTGATAGAGGACATCCTTGTCTTGTACCAGATCTCAGAGTAAAAGACTTTAGTTTATTCCCATTTAGAATTATGTTAGTCATTGGATTGTCATATGTGGCTTTTATCAGACTGAGGTAGAGGCCCTCTATTCCAATTTTCTTTTTTTTTTTTTTTGTCTTTTTGAGACAGGGTCTTCAGTATGCAGTTCAGGCTGGCCTTGAGCTCACTTTTGTAGCCGAGGCTGGTCTCGAACTCACACCGATCCTCCTGCCTCAGCCTCCCGAGTGCTGGGATTACAGGCGTGCGCCACCACGCCCGGCTTCTATTCCAATTTTCATAGGACTTTGAATATGAATGTTGGACTTTGTCAGAAGCGTTTTCTGCATCAACTGAGACAATCATGTGATTTTTGGCTTTGGCTGTATTGATATAGCATATTACACTTATAGATTTGCATATATTAAACCATCTTGGCATCTCTGGGATGAATCCTACCTGGTCATGGTGTATAATCTTCTTGATGATTTGCTGTATTCTATTGGTGAGTATGTTATGGAGGATTTTTGCATCTATATTCATGAGAGAAACTGGCCTGTAGTTCTCTTTTTTAGTTGCATCTGTCTCTGTTTTGGTATCAGTGTAATACTTGCCTCTAGGAATGATTTTTGGAGGGTTATTTCTTCTTCAAATTCATTGAAGAGTTTGAAGTGTATTGGGATTATGTCTTTTGTAAATTTCTTACAGAATTCAATGGTGAATCCATCAGGACCTGGACTTTGCTTTGTTGGTAGAATTTTTATGACATTTTGTATTTCATTGGGTTCTTGAGAGTTTTTATATCTTCTTGATTAAGTTTTGGTAGTTTGTACCTTTCTAGGAATTTGTTCATTTCATCTGTGTCTTCAATTCTGTGAGAGTAAAGATTCTCAAAGTAGCTATTTATTTATTTATTTATTTATTTTTTATTTTTTGCGGGACCGGGGTTCAAACTCACGACCTTGCACTTGCCACGCAGGCACTTGTGCCTCGGAGCTATCTCCCCAGCCCCAAAGTAGCTATTTATGATCCTCTGAATCTCTGCTAGATCTGTAGTAATTTCACCCTTTTCATTCCTTCTTGCTTGAATTGGAGTCCTTTCTTTCCTCCTTTTGATGAAGTTAGCTAGGGGCTCATCAATTTTATTTCTTATTTTTTATTTTATTTTATTTTTTTTGTCTTTTTGAGACAGGGTCTTGCTACGCAGTTCAGGCTGGCCTTGAGCTCACTTTTGTAGCCCAGGCTGGTCTTGAACTCGCATCAATCCTCCTGCCTCAGCCTCCCAAGTGCTGGGATTATAGGCGTGCGCCACCATGCCTGGCTATTCATCAATTTTATTTAATCTTTCAAAGAACTAACTTTTGATTCATTAATTCTTTGTATGTATTGTTTTCTTTGTCTTGATTGAATTAATTTCTGCTTAATCTTTATAATTTCCTCCTATCTTTGGGCTTTGGGTTTCATTTGCTTTTTCTTTTCTAGTCTGTTTACGTGCTGCATGAGAGTATTTATTTGTTACTGTTCTTTTTTTTTTTTTTTTTTTTTTTTTTTTTTTTTTTTTTTTTTTTTTTTTTTTTTTTTTTTTTTTTTTTTTTTTTTTTTTTTTTTTTTTTTTTTTTTTTT
>PVJA010031269.1:0-10745 GCA_004027025.1 Myocastor coypus | reverse complement strand
GGATTACAGGTGTGTGCCACCATGCCCGGCTACTGTTCTGTTTTCTTAATGTGTGAGTTCAGAGCTATAAATTTCCCTCTAAGAACTGATTTTATTTCATCCCATAAATTCTGATAGGTTGTGCTTGAATTTTCATTAAATTGTAAATATTGTTTAATTTCTTGTTTAATTTCATCTGTAACCCACTGGTTGCTGAGAAGGGTGTTGTTTAGTTTCCATGTAGTACTGGGGTTCTTGTGGTTTCTTTTGTCATTTATTTCCAGTTTCATTGCACTATGGTTAAATAATATGTATGGAATAATTTCTGTTTTCTTGCATATACTTAAGCTGTCTATCTTGGAAAATGTCCCATGTGCAGCTGAAAAAAAATGTGTATTCAGAATTGGTTATGTAGGGGCTGGGGAGATAGCTCCGAGGCACAAGTGCCTGCCGGGCAAGTGCAAGGTCATGAGTTCAAACCCTGGTCCCACAAAAAAAAACAAAAGAATTGGTTATGTAGAACACTCTGTGTATGTTCACTAAGTCCAATTGTTCCAAGATCTGGTTCAGTTCTGGTACTACTTTGCTAAGTTTTTGTCTGCTTGACCTATCTGTTTTGGCTAGAGGAGTGTTAAGGTCTCCTGTTGAGTGTGGTATTGGATATTAGATTTTTCATGCTCATTAAGATTTGTCTTATATAACTTGGTGCTCTCGTGTTGGGTGCATACATATTTGTGAGTGTTACCTATTCATCTTGAATTTTTGCCCCTAACCAGTATATAGTGGCCTTCTGTATTCCGTTTGATCACTCTTGGTTTGAAGTTTATTTATTTATTTATTTAAAAAATTTTTTTTCTTGTTTTAGAACTTTTGTTTGTTTATTTATTTTTATGGCTGGCTCAGCCTGCCCCAAGGGCAGGGCTGGCGCAGCATGTGGTGCCAGGGATCAAACCGCGGTCCCTGCAGCCGCCTAAGCTTTCCTAAGCAGGCGCTTTAGACCACTGAGCTATCCTGCTGGACCCTTGGTTTGAAGTTTAGACTGTCTGCAAACAGGATTGCTACTCCTGCTTTTTTTTTATTTGCTGAGGCTTGTAGTATTGTTTTCCATCCTTTATCTTTTAGCCTATGAGTTTCTTTATGAGTTAAATGTGTTTCTTTTTTTAGTATCTCTATCATTTTTTTATTATTATTATTATTATTTTTTTTGCGGGACCGAGGTTCAAACTCATGACCTTGCACTTTCCAGCCAGAAACTATTTTGAAAGTGATTTACGTAAAGAAATTATATTTTCTTTCCTTAATTTTGTCTTACTCACAGGTTATTATTATTTGAACACGTCTCCATTCATAGTTATTTAGTCCCTAACATGGGTTCACATTCTACTTTGAATTTTCATGTTAATATTAATAATTAAAAATAATAATGTGTTTTCTTGGGAAAATACAGCATAGTATTTTAGTATTATAGTTATGTTGATTTCTTAAAATGAGTGAGGAAGATTTCGATACTTTTAAAATTTTCTATATTATTTAAATATTGTATAAATTACTTTTTATTGTTTAGTTAGAATTTAGCTATAAATTCATCTCAGTTTTACTCCTTAAGTGCTTTTTCATTGCTTTTCTAATATCTCCTATGGTATCTGTATTTGGTGTTTATGTCTAATAGTTCAAAGTTAAATGTGTTTCATGTATACAGCATATTGCTGGATTTTGCTTCCTTATTCACTCTGCCAGTCTATTTGTTTTAATTGGAGAATTGAGTCCATTTACATTGATGGTTATAATTGAAATGTGTTGACTTATAATTGACGTCTTTTTTAAAATTTATTTCTCTTAAAGCTCATTTATTTGTTTGTGTTATGACTGGCTTAGCCTGCCCTGGGGTGGGGTTGCACAGCATGTGGTGCCAGGGATCAAGGAGCGATCACAGCACTTGCCTTAAGTTTCCTCTGCAGGCACTTTAGACCACTGAGCCATCTCGCTGGCCCGACATGTCTTTTACTTACTACTGTTTACTCCTTTTTCTCCTGTTTAATTGGTTGCCCTATTTGGTGGGTTCTTTCTAGTCTCATTTGTAGAGTTCAGGTCATTTTGGTCCCTCTAATATATATATATATGTATATATATATATATATATATATATATATATATATACATATATACATATATATATTGCTCTAGTATATTTATGTTTATATTATGTTTATATTTATATTTATATTTATATTTATATTTATATTTGTGATACTGGTGTTCGAACTCATGACCTTACACTTGTGCCATGGAGCTACCTGTCCAGCCCCTAAAATATTTTTTAATAGTCTGTGTAGGGTTGGCTTTGATATCATGAAATTCTGTAGTTGTTCCTTGTCATGGAAGTATTTCACTTCTCCCTCATACTTGAAAGAGAGTTTTATGGGGTATAGCATTCTGCGCTTTAATTAGTTTTTGTGGAGGACTCTGCTCCATGTTCTTCTTGACTTCATGGTTTGTGAAGATAAATCTGCCATTATTCTGATGCATTTTCCTTTTTTTTTTTTTGCATTTTCCTTTAAATATGATCTGTTTCTTTCCGTAGTGGCTTTTAGTATATTATCTTGAGTATTATATGTCTGGGTGTGTTTTTAGTCGGGTTGATGTTATTTGGAGTTCTCTATGCTTCAGTTACCTAAATGTCAGATTGTTTTCTCATATTTGGTAATTTTCTGCTATTACTTCTGCCCATATTCTTTTCATATCATTTGTATTGACTCCTTCTTTCTCGTTGACTCCTATTAATATCATGTTGTTCATTTTTGCATCGTCTTGCAGATGGTGAATTATTTTTTCCTGCATCCTGGTTGTTTTTAAGAGATCATTTCTTACCTTTTCATTACTTGTGACTATGTCTTGAAGATCTGATACTCTATCTTCGCTTTTTTTCATACGGTGTTGCCAGCTTGTGACTGAGATTTTATTTTCTTGTATATCTCTTTGAAACTGCTTCATGCAATCTGTTTCTTTCCTATATTGCTCATTCAAGGATTCCATCATTTTTCTATTCTCTAATTTTTTAAAATTTTATTTATTTATTTTTCTTGTTTCAGAACTTTTGTTTGTTTGTTTATTTATTTTTATGGCTGGCTTAGTCTACCCTGAGGGCAGGGCTGGTGCAGCATGTGGTGCCGGGGATCGAACTGCGGTCCCTGCAGCTGCCTGCAGGTGCTTTAGACCACTGAGCCATCCTGCCGGGCCCTATTCTCTAATTTTTTATCAATGTCTTTAGAGGCATTTATTAAGTTTTTCATTATAGTTATCCTTTCTTTTTCTACATCAAAGATTATTTCTGCTATCATTTCCTCTCTACCTTTCTGCACTTGTTCCTTTATTTCAGAGACTATTAATTTAGAGATGTCTTTTTTTACTTCAGAGGTTATTTCTGATCTGATTCCCTCTATACTTTTGCAGCTGTTTTTTTTTACTTCAGCTTTTGTGTGTGTGTGTGTGTGTGTGTGTGTGTGTGTGTGTGTGTGTGTGTGTATGTGTTACCAGGGATTGAATTCAGGACCTTGCATTTGTCAGGCAAGCACTTATGCTTTTTACTTTAGACTCTAATAATTTAAATATTTCTTTTTTTTACTTCAGAGGTTATCTCTGATCTGAGTTACTCTTACATTTCTGATTTGTTTGTTTACTTCAGATGCTACTAATGCAGAGATTTCAGCTGCATGATTCCCATTTTCTTGTAGTGTCTCTCTCCCTCCATTTCATTTCATTTCTTTTTGTGAGGCAGAGTCTCACTGTGGAGTTCAAGATGGCCTTGAACTTACTTTATAGCCCAGGCTGGCCCTAAACTTGCAGCAGTCTTCCTGCCTCAGCCTCCTGAATCCAGCCACATTTATTCTTTTAATGTAAAGAAAGTAGAAAAAGAAAATGGAGGTGACTCAACTTTCAGTGCAAAGAAAAGTAAAAGCTTTCTAACTCTGCATTGGAGGAGAGAGAGAGAGAGAGAGAGAGAGAGAGAGGAGAAAAGAGACAGGGGAGAGCAAGCTGTGAGTTTAGCAGCTGCAAAGCCCATTCTTTGCTCTGTACAGCATGTGGTACTAGTTTTCACAGCACAAGGAACTTCCCCAGGGGATGGTTTTGTTTTTTGGTTCTCAGATTAAACCCAGAGCTTTTGCACTGCATTACATCCCCAGCCCATTTTTTAATATTTTGAGATAGAGTCTTATTAAGTCGCTGATTTGGCCAGGCTGGGCACGAACATGCAGTCCTCCTGCTTCGGCTTTCCAGAGTGATGGATTATAGGCCTGTATTCCCAACTTTTGCTAGTAGCTTAAGTTCTTGAATTATGGCCCCGGTCCCCCAGATATAGGCAGATTGTATTTTTTCATGCCAGTGAAAATCAACAAAGGGGATGAACCTGAGCTCTTGGGCCTCACTGCACCTAAGCTTCTTCAAGTCGGCTGAGCAACTCTGATGCCTGGACAAATTATTTTCTCTATTTGTCTCCTAGGAATAGGGTAGCTAATAATTTTAGTAGCAGTATTTACTAAATGGTAATGTTATACCAAGTACCATACAAAGCACTTGATCCTTATTAACACATTTAATCTTCACAATTCCTATGAAGTGATTTCTTGTTTTTGAACCTGGGGACTCATGCATGCTAAGCATGTATTGTGCCACTGAGCCACATTTCCAGCCTGAGCCAAAAGCAGTTATTTTTACTTTCATGTCTTAGAGGAGGACACTGAGGTTCAGAGACATTAAATTGTTTAGGCTTATACAGTAGTTGGTAAGTAGTAAGGCCAGGATTTAAATCCCGGCAATTTGACCATACAACATACTTTTTTTTTTTCCCCCTTTGGGACAGGGTCTTGCTCTTCTGTTCAGGCTGGCCTTGAGCTCACTCTGTAACCCAGGCTGGTCTGGAACTCAAAACAATCCTTCTACTTCAGCCTTCTGAGTGCTGGGATTTCAGGGACTGTTCACTGGAAAAGTTTACTTTTGTTGAGATGTGTAGTGGGAAGTTTTGGGCTGTAGAGTTGGTCAGACCCAAGCTGGATTCCTAGCCATTATGCCACAAAGACCTTTGCTATTTAACAAATATTTTTTGACTCACTACGTCAGTGATGTCACTGGGTATGCAATGGTAAAAACCAACAGTATCTCTTGCTTCATGGAATTTAGAGGAAAAGATGAATACAAATTAGGATATGTCAGTGAGAGGCAAAGAAGATATTAAGAGTGCATACCCAATATAATAAGGATCAAGTGCTTGGAAAGTCTTACCTCTTCGTTTTCCTCTAAATTTTTAAGGAATGGGTCTTAGGTGCCTGCTTTATATACACAGAACTTTCCCAAATGGTTTGGAATATACCAGAGAAATAGAATACTGAGTTGGAGAAACATAATATATACTTTTTTTTTTTTTTTGGTCTTTTTGAGACAGAATCTTGCTATGCAATTCAGGATGGCTTTGAACTCACTTTGTAGCCAAGGTTGTCTTCAGACTTTCAATGATCTGAGTGCTGGGATTATAGGCATATGCCACCACACCCAGCTTAGAACTGTGTTTTGAATTAGAAAATTAAAGCCACGCATATGTCCTTAGGTTGTCTGTGATGTTTCATGTGCTGTTGTTACTTTGTCCCTAAGCTCCTGTTTGAGCTTTGCTCATGTTTGCTATGAAGACAAAGTGAGGTCGCAAGGTGATGGCCTGTCACACAGCTGTAAGCACAGAAGGATCAGCCTGGCTTTGATTGTAAGTCAGTTCTTAAAAGTGACTGAGCTAGATCAGGAGATGGGAGGTTGTTCCAGACCTCAGCAGGATGGGAGTGGATGGAAGAAGAAAGAATGAGCTTCAGGAGGAGCAACCACAGAGCCTGCTCATTGATAGACAAGCCTAGTTTCAGATAGGAAGGTGAGCTTGGATCAGGAGGGATGGTCAGTCTGAAGAGTTCCTGGCTGTTGGAAAAGGTTGTAAGGCTTTCCTGCCCAGGCTTCCATGGGGGTAGAGACTGGTTGGTAAGTGGGCACTGACTTCATGAGTTGGTTCATTAAAAGTTAGGTGATTGAATACAGGAGAAGTAACTTTGATCGTTAGTGTTTGTGCTTGCTTCAGTAGTACATATACTAAAATTGTTAGTGTTTAGAGAATCAAAATAACTTAAGTAAAACTGGATAGAAAATGTTTCCATGGGGGAAGGGAGAGGCAAAAAATGGCTCCACATATTATCCTTTTTTTTTTTTTCTTTTTGAGACAGGGTCTTGTTATGCAGTTCAGGCTGGCCTTGAGCTCACTTTTGTAGCCTAGGCTGGTCTTGAACTTGCCCCGATCCTCCTGCCTCAGTCTCCTGAGTGCTGGGATTACAGGTGTGAGCCACCGCACTCGGCTCCACATATTCTCCTTGATTGCAGAAATTCCTAAATGAAGATACTTCTATTTTTAGCCCACAAGTTTTGAGCTAATTCTTTTTTTTGGCCGCAGGGGAGGGGAATGGACTGGGGATTGAACTCAGGACCTTGCACTTGCCAGGCAGACATTTGTGCCCCTGAGTTATTTCCCTGGCCCAGAGCTAATTCTTTTTTAGGCCAAATCTATCTTCTGTTCTTTGAGAGTGATATATTGTCTTGTACTAGATAATTTATATTATTACCAACGCACACACATATACATCTTGGGCTTTTTTTGTTATTACTGTTTTGAGACAAGGTCTTGGTATGTAGTCCATTCTGCCCTTGAGCTCATGTGTATTACTGGCTGGCCTTAGAATCCCAGTATCCTGCCTCAGCCTCCGGAGTTCTAGGACTGCGGATGTGTACCACCTTCTGGCGTGGGGAGCTGTAGGCTTCTTAGTGTTGAGTTCACTGTGGCTGCTCTGGAGTCTGGGAATCTGTCTCACTCTGGGCAGCAGATGGCCTGAGTTGAAAGCCAGCTTCTTCATTAGGCTCTGCAGCAGAGTGATGGTACCCTTGGCTTTCAGTTTGACTAGGACTCATTAGCCTTTACTCCTGTATCCACCTGCAGGCTAGACCAGAAAAGACAGTGCCTGTGGTAGGCTGGCCTCAGTATTTGGCATTCCTAGAGGTGACCCAAGCATATAATTTGGTGAGTTGGCCGGTTACAAAAATAAAAAATGTGACCTATAACTAAAGCTAAGTGGATTCAGTAAAGAGGGAACTTTTAATTTGCAGAGGTCTTGAACTGTACTTAACTGGAGAACTGGGTCTCCTCCCCAGGCACTGCTCCATGTTCTGCTTTAGTACCTGCCCTGGGCAGATAAGCATTCATGGATCTTGGGGAGAGATGTGGTCACTTTAGGGAACTATTTTGAGGGGACATTGGGTTTTGCAACAGATTTGATAGGACTTACAGGGAGTTAGATTTGACTCAGAGCCAGGCATGGTGGCGCACGCCTATAATCCCAGCACTTGGGAGGCTAAGGCAGGAGGATTGGTGCAAGTTCAAGACCAGCCTGAGGGCCCGGCGGGATGGCTCAGTGGTCTAAAGCGCCTGCTTGGGAGAGCTTGGGCGGCTTCAGGGACCGCGGTTCGATCCTGGGCACCACATGCTGCGCCAGCCCTGCCCTAGCGTGGGCTGAGCCGGCCATAAAAATGAGTAAATAAACAAACAAAGGTTCTGAAACAAGAAAAAAATAAAATAAAATTCTTTAAAAAATAAAATAAAAATAAAAAAAATTAAAAATTAAAAAAAAAAAAGACCAGCCTGAACTACAAAAGTGATCTCAAGGCCAGCCTGAACTGCATAGTGAGACCCTGTCTCAAAAAGACAAAAAAAAAAAAAAAAAGTAGATTTGATTCAGCCTTGTTTCTCATGTAGCCTACTAGAATGGAAAAATGTTTGATTGCATCTTGTTTATTTATTCAATAACTATTATTTATATTTTAGACATTAGGGATGCCACAAAGATTGCCTCATAGAATTCACATTCTTGGAGGGAAGAGTAAACAAACACATAGATACATAATGTGATGTTAGGCAGGGATCACTGCCAGGTAGAACACGAGAGAAGAGTGTATGGGGAAATGTTTTAGATAAGATGGGTCAGGCAGTTGGGGTTTGAGAAAAGCAGATGGGCAAAGGGCCTTCCTCTGGATTCTGGTGGCCAGCCTCTGAATGAGTCTTAGGCAGGACCCCTGTGGTAGCACAGTCAGTGTGGTCAAGGAGCAGAGGCCAGCCAGGCAGTGCTCCTAGAGGAGCCTTGGTCAGAGACTGTGGTTGCTTTGTCCCGGCCCCAGTTGTCAGGACTGTCTGCAGAGGTGGGCAGGTGATGATTAACTGTAAATAGATGCTTGTCTGTCCAGGGCTTGTCAAGCCTGATTTTCTCAAGATTTCCTGAAGTCACTATGTGCTGTGGGCTAGAGGAGGAATATGAAGTTGAGCCTGGGAAACAGTGGCCAAGTGCAGGAATTTCTCCTGCCTGTCTCTGAATGCTCAGCTGGGCCTTTCACAAGAGTTTTGGGGTTCATTGGATTTGAATTTGAGTCCTGGGTACTATTTATTATCTCCATGCCCCGGGGCCCATTCCTTAATTTCCTCGAACCTCATTTTCTTTATCTGTGTACTCAGGATGGTGGAATTTGCCCTCTAGGAATCTGGTGAGGAAGAGGTAACATGTAAAGGACTCAGGGCAGTGTCTGTAATAGTTAGTACTCAATAAATATTAAATAGAACTATTCTGAGGCCATTAACCTCTTGAATCAGAGATCTGATATCAAGGAGCTGAGTGAGATATTCAGGAAATAAGAATTGTTGGATAGGGCTGGGGAAATAGCTCAGTAGAATAAGCACTTGTCTGGGGAGTACGAGGTTCTGAGTTCAATCCCTGGTACTGCAAAAAAAGAAAAAGAAAAAAAGAATTGTTGGATAATGGTTGGTTCTTTGTAACTCCAAGTTATATAATTGTGCACTGTACACTCTTGATTTGCTTTTCCACTCTATGATGTTGATCTGGTCATAACTTCTCCACAGGTCTTATGGATACCCTATCCCAGAACTGGGTTATCCTTTGCTCCTGTTGGTTGATCTTCTCTGTAGTACATATTGTCTTTGCTGCAGCCAGAGTTGGAAGGACCCAACTATAAGAATATTCTGAAGAAGGGGGTCTTATCAACGCTGGATCAGCTTCTGCGGGCCTGCTGAAATCTATATCTACACCCCTGGGACCATACTGAATTCTGGGTTGGTGGAGTCACTGCTCTGTGGGCTCATTTTGTTTTCTTTTTTCCTTTAAAATTTTTTTTTTTTTAATTTTCTTAGATTGCAAATCATCTACTCCTTCCCTTTTAGTGTAAGCCTTGGAACAGCACCAAGTTTTAGAATGGATGGATAAACAGCCAGGAAAGAGCATCTTTGTTTTGAGTCTTCTATGTCCAGAATATGCTTTGGGCCCTGCTTTGGGCAGACTTTGTGGTTGTGGTTATTTTGCTTTTACTTGCTGTTCAGCAGATTCAGCATCATACAAGCATTCATTATCCCCAGGCTCTTGGCAGGCAGGGCACTTTGTGAATCCTGCTCCCTTGTGAAGTGCTCATGTCTACAGATTATTTTCTGATGCAGCTGGCATGAATTCCAGGTTGATTGTCCCATAGCAGCTATTAATTTCTCTCTTTGGGCTTGTTTAATTACTGCTGGCATTGTAGGTGACTAAGGGATTAAGAATCTCTTGTGGTTTTACAGAGCAGCAGGTCCTGGTGAACTACAAAAGCATTTATCTGTCATTTCCCCAGAAAAATCCTCATTAAAAGTTGTGAGTATAACCTCAGGATTTGAGGGCTGGCCGGCCAATGTCAAGTGATATTCTGACTCTCAATTGATCGTTTCCAAGAATTGTAAAGAAACTGTCTAGAACAGTTGCCTCCAGATGCTCAGGGAAATGTCAGGCTGGTGTCACAACAGTGTCAAAAGCATTACCAGCTACTTTTGAGGTCTTGGAGGCACAGAGCTTACTTTGATCTGTCTGTCTGTCTGTCTGTCTGTCTGTCTGTCTGTCTATCTATCTATCTACCTACCTATCTACCTATCTTCTCTCTCTCCTCCCTTCCTCCCTCCCTCCCTCCCTCCCTCCCTCCCTAACTACCAGGGTACCAGGGATCTAACTCAGGACCTTGTGCCTGCCAGGCAGGCACTTATCCCTGCTGAGTTATCTCCCTGGTTGCTCTTTCTTTGTGACAAGTGAAGATTGTTCTTGTTGGTCTGTGGAGTTTCTGAGGCAGTGAATCAAGAACAGTTAACATCGCTGGATATGGTGGTGCACGCCTTTAATCCCAGCACTTGGGAGGTTGAGGCAGGAGGATTGGTAAGAATTCGAGACCTGGGCTACAAAACTGAGCTCAAGGCCAGCCTTAACTGTACAGCGAGACCCAGTCTCAAAAAAAAAAAAAAAAAGAATGGTTAACATCTTCTCTGCCTAGGGCAAGGAGGCAGTCAAGATACCAGTTCTCAAAGCCTTAGGTATAGCCCAACATTCAACATTAAGTTAACTGAAAAAACATTTATTGAGCACTCACAATTACATTATAAGGAAACTAAAGATGACTAAAGCAGTGTTATGGTTTATGTCTAGTTGTCCCCCCAAAGCCTCATCTAGTCATTGGGCGGGGACTTCTAGAGTTTGAGACTTGATCCGTGAGCCCTGGGATTATGGGTTTTAGTACTGATGGGATTATGGGTGTAGCCTAAGGTGGAGGCTAAGGCGGAGAGCCTGAATGTAATATAAAGAGAGACAGAGAGACAGACTCGAGTTGTTGCTGTTGCT
>PVJA010031268.1:0-24995 GCA_004027025.1 Myocastor coypus | reverse complement strand
GGCATGTAGATTCAGAGTAGAATAAAAAGGAGAATTTTAAACAATAATCTGAGACATCTCCCTGATTTCTGATGGAAGGCTCTCTGAGCAAATCCTCTTTGTCTGAATCAGTTCCATCCCATCCATTCCCTTACTCACTAGTGCAGCCATTAGTGCAGCCAGGGCTTATTTATATCTGGCACTGTGGAAGGGGCAGGGATGCCACAGTAAGACACATGCAGTGTCCACTTTGTGGAGCTAACAATGTAGGTTCTTTTCCTTTTATTCAACTGAGGTTTCAGCTTTAGGTCTGCATCCTAAAGCAAAAGACATTACAATAAATTCACACTGATATTTGCAAGAACACAACACTTATGAAGTGTTAAATTTTTCATGCTTTCATCAATTATAAAGACTATTAATTTTAGTTTTTTAATAAATTAAGAAAGTAAAATGTGCTGCCATGTAAAGCATGACATACCTTTGGAACAACAGGCTTGCATCTGCCTCTGCTTTGAAGTGGCTTTTCATATTGTAAGGAGTTGCTAATTTTTCTGCTTTCATTTGTCTGACTTGCCCTGATACTTATGTTTTCTCATGTATTTCACAAATGTCATACAACTTCGTCTATTTGGTCTTATGAAATGCTGTGTAAGAAAAATATGAGCTCAGTACCGTAGCACGCACCTACAACCCCAATATTCTGGAAGGCTAAAGTAGATAGACCTCAAGTTTGAGCCCAGTCTGAGCAATTTAGAAACTTGGTGAGACCCTGTCCCAAAGTAAAAAAAAATAAAAAAGGACAAGGATGTGGCCTTGGGTTTAATCCCCATTATGGAAAAAAGAAAGAAAGAGAGAAAGTGTGAAAATGCCTCATTTGCTTTACTAACACCAGTTGCGGGGGCCCGGCGGGATGGCTCAGTGGTCTAAAGCACTTGCTTGGGGAAGCTTGGGTGGCTCCAGGGACCACGGTTCGATCCCCGGGACCACATGCTGCGCCAGCCCTGCCCTCGGGGTGGGTTGAGCCGGCCATAAAAATGAGTGAATAAACAAACAAAGGTTCTGAAACAAGAAAAAAAATAATAAATAAAATAAAAAATTCTTAAAAAAAAAAAACACCAGTTGCTTCCCTGCCGCTGTTTGCAGGCCTTTCTATGTACCTAATATGTGTTTGAAGGCCAAGTCACAGTATAATCTTTTAAAAGGCATTTTAATTTGTATCTTCTTATTTTGAGGCAATTTTTAATAAACCAAAATTCAGAAATAGCACAAGCAATTCTTGCACATCCATAGTACTTGGCCATCGTTGCTTTAGTGTTCTTTAACAGCGAGTGAAGTCACGACACATGTGCCCTGTGTTGTCCCAGCAGGGATAGAACTCCCTGGGGGTGGTGACAGGATGAGGAGTTGTGATGTGTGCACCCTCACACCTGCAGGCAGAGGATGTGAATGCCATTAATGCCAAGATTCGTTCTGATTTTTTTTTTTTTTCGTTCTGATTTCTTAGTGAGGCAAACATCACTGACATGCCTCCCCGACTCAGGAAATAGTTGAAATGCCATGATTGGTCACATGACAGCATCCTAAGAGGAAGGGATATTTTTGGTCATTCCTATAAGATATGACAATACTCATTTTATAGAAATCAAATTAAAGGTTTATGGGTTTTAGGTCCAGATGCCCTCCAACTCCCTCAATCTTTTTTTTTTTTTTTTTTAAGAATTTTATTTATTTATTTTTCTTGTTTCAAAACTTTTGTTTGTTTGTTTATTTATTTTTGTGGCCGGCTCAGTCTGCCCTGAGGGCAGGACTGGCACAGCATGTGGTGCCGGGGATTGAACCGCAGTCCCTGAAGCCACCTAAGCTTTCCTAAGCAGGCGCTTTAGACCACTGAGCCATCCTGCCGGGACCCAAGTCCTTCAGTCTTCAAAAATGAGGGTAAGGGGCCAGCAGGATGGCTCAGTGGTCTAAAGCGCCTGCTTGGGAAAGCTTGGGCAGCTTCAGGGACCGCGGTTCGATCCCCGGCACCATATGCTGCGCCAGCCATGCCCTCGGAACGGGCTGAGCCGGCCATAAAAATGACTGAATAAACAAACAAGGTTCTGAAACAAGAATAAATAAATAAATAAATAAATAAATAAATAAATAAATAAATAAATAAAATTTAAACAAAAAAAAAAATGAGGGTAAAATTAACACTCAGTTTGGGAGTTTCAAGAAGCAGTTTTTTGTTTGTTTGTTTTTGAGACAGGGTCTTGCTATGAAGTTCAGGATGGCCTTGAGCTCATTCTTGTAACTCAGGCTGGTCTCAAACTTGCACCAATCCTCCTGCCTCAGCCTCCCAAGTGCTGGGATTACAGGGGTGCGCCACCACACCTGGCAAACACTCAGTTTTGAAACCTTGTGTATCTTTAAACTGATGCTCTTAATTGAAATATTGACTGTTCAAAACCACACCTAGAAATGATTTATTCTTTTTTTTTTTTTTTTTTGTCTTTTTGAGACAGGGTCTCACTGTGCAGTTCAGGCTGGCCTTGAGCTCACTTTTGTAGCCCAGGCTGGTCTCGAACTCACAGCGATCCTCCTGCCTCAGCCTCCCGAGTGCTGGGATTACAGGCGTGCGCCACCACGCCCGGCAATGATTTATTCTTGGAAACTTTAAAAAATATTTTTCTCTATAGGCTTAGGAATATGAACTGTGTACACATTGAAAAAGTGACTTTATTTTTTAAATTACTTTTTTCATTTTGATGCTGATCCCTTGCCAAGCCCATACCCCTGACCTTGGATCCCTGACGTAAATTCCACCTGAATCTGAATCTATGTTTGTTTACTTCAAATACTGTCTCGTATAAGAAATGACCCAGGCAACTCAGTTTAAGAGATCCATTATGCACCAAGTATTGAAATCTGGTGGCTGCAAACCAGATTGCAGATCTGCTTTACGTGGCTTAGGTGTTATTGCCTATGTTTCAAGTGTCTCATTTTAAAAAAATCTAAACATGTGGCATTACTTGAAACATTGGATCTGTCCATCCTGGGTATATATTTGTATGGCACAAAACAATTGCTCTCTCTCTCTCTCTCTCTCTCTCTCTCTCTCTCTCTCTGTCTCTCCCTCCCTCCCTCCCTCTCTGATGTGCAGAAGGTGGTACTGTGCTTGCACCCGGGGCCTTAGCCATGCCAGGCAGGCCAGCACTCTCAACTCAGCTACTTCTGTCTATTGGCTTCTCCCTTGAGATAGCAGGTCGTGGCCTCTCCAGGTTTCTTTCTTACACCTGCCATACTTCATTCATTTACTTGGCCATCATTATCTGGCTCCTATAAGATATGTTAGTCTTCTTTCTATGTCTTTTTAAATCTTTTGCCTCTCACACAAAGTGGATCTATTATGTAACAGCTGCTCTCTTTCCCTATGAATGAATAATTCTCAACAGGCAACACATCAGAACCGGGGGTTATTCACAGAAGCTTTTTCCTCCCTGACAAATACAGTTGTCTCCCATGTCCAGAGCTGGCATGGCCCTCTCACTGAGCGCCGTCCTACAGGAGGTTGTGAGACCCTCTCTCAGAAGAGGTGGGGCAGAAGCTATGCAGTATTTAAATTTGTTTATCATTTACTTCACCTAAAATTATGGTCTTGATGTGCATCTCTTTACCTAAAAATGACTCGTTTATCCTTCTCAACCCCTCATCCTGGTCTTTGAAAAGAAATCAGGAGAATCTACAAGAGTCAACAGCAAATGTAAATCGTGACTTTAAAAATGCAATAATCTTATGAGCAGAGGCTCTGGAGTAAAGCATGCCACCCCAAAGCTGCTCTTGAAAGAGCTTGAGTGGCCCAGAAATTACATAATTCAGAAATTTCCCTCCCTGGAATATTGTAGGCTTCAATAAGCTGCTGTTTTTAAGTTTATAGCCCTCCCCAGGCTCTGACTCAGTAAGTCTTAGGACCTGAGATTTTACATTTCTGGCCAATTCCCTGGTGGCCCTGATGCTGCTTCTTTGTGGACTACATTTGGCAACTACAACTTTGTGACACGTGTGGCAAACTGCACCTGACACTATCTGCACAAAAAGCCTTGCTTTTCGGACTCCATTACTCTCTACCTCAAATTGTCTTTTCTTCTGTCTGTTCAAATGTATCTAGTTTCTGAGATTTGCCTCAAATATTATTCCTTTCATACAAAATCAAAGCAAACCCTGGCCATGTATGAGGTGTGATCCAAATATACGGTGGATGTTGAAATTAAACAAAATACAGCAAGATCCACAATGCCGTAATTCCCCTCAAGTTACTGCTCATCGCTTTGAACACGCTCCTCCATAGCCCCTGCCACTTTCTAAAGCAGCTCTGGGCATCCTCTTTTGAGAGTGCCTTTAGTTGAACTGTTGTGGCTGCCTTGAAGTTCTGAATGGAACTCAGAATAGGAACTCAACACCACGTATACTGAAATGGTCTTCACACCCAGGTTCTCTGAGTGTGTACGTGTGTGTGCTATGTAATGGCCACATACATATATACCCAATACACATTCTTTGGGCTTTTGTTGTCGTTTTGTTGTTTTGAGACAGGGTCTTGCGATGTAGTTCACACTGGCCTCGAGCTCATGATAACCCTCCTGCCTCAGCCTCCCAAGTGTGCGACTATAAGTGTATACTGCCACATCTCACTCCACATATAGCCTTTTTAAAAAATGTATGTGGCACAGGATCTCACTACACAGCTCAGACTCATAGTGATCCTCTTGTTTTCAATCTCCCTAGCACTGAGATGATGGGTGTGCACTACTACGCCTGGTCTCAGTGGCCTGCTCAGCACTCCCGGGGGCAGGAACCACACTGCATGTGGTGTCAGGGATCGAACCTCAGTCTCTGTGTTGCCTAAGCAGACACTTAGTCTGCTGAGCTATCTCACCAGGCCCACACATACTCTTTATTTATTTATTTATTTTAAATGGATTAAAGATCTAAATATTATTTTTTTAAATTTTATTTACTTTTTTCTTGTTTCAGAACCTTTGTCTATTCACTCATTTTTATGGCCGGCTCAGCCCACCCCGAGGGCAGGGCTGGCGCAGCATGTGGTGCCGGGGATCGAACCGCGGTCCCTGAAACTGCCCAAGCTTTCCCAAGCAGGCGCTTTAGACCACTGAGCCATCCCGCCAGGCCCCCACACATACTCTTTAAAAGCTAATTTTAAGGAACAAAGAACTCTAATGATACCACAAGTTGATTCTTTTCCATTTGAAAAATCTGCCAGTTTTTTTTTTTTTTTTAGAATTTTTTATTTTATTTATTTATGTTTTTCTTGTTTCATAACCTTTATTTGCTTATTCACTCATTTTTATGGCTGGCTCAGCCCGCGGCCTGACGGCAGGGCTGGCGCAGCATGTGGTGCCGGGGATGGAACCGCGGTCCCTGAAGCTGCCCAAACTTTCCCAAGCAGGCGCTTTAGACCACTGAGCCATCCCGCTGGGCCCCACCTGCCAGTTTTTTATTTCTGTATGTTTTTGTTATTCTGCTGATAAATGGCTCCTCTAATGACTAAATTATGTATTTATTCGTTCCCAGAACTTTTATAGTTTCTACTTTTTAAAAATTACTTGATATTATAGTTTTTTTTTTTTTTTTTTTTACATGAACAGAATAGATTTATTGAGGGAAAGAAAGCTCCTGTCTGAGAGAGGGACAGAAGGGGGGGTCCAAAGTGGGTGTCCCCGATTTTATAGATTAATTAGAAGGTTAGCTGTTAAAAATAAGTGAGAAACAAGAAGTCTACTCTATTACTTCTTATTCATACAGTTCACTAAGATCACTTTGTGACTCACTCATCCTTACCAGCGATGTGAACTGACAGCTTGGTTACATTTGACATGTGTTGTTATGTCTTTTGCTTTATCATGAAGGGTTAGTGTCCCATTTCACTTTTTAAAATATTATTTTGGAACCCATCAATGGGTATAGAAACAGATACAAAGATCCATGACACAAAATCACATTGTTCTAGCTATCTATTGCAAGTTTCCAGCTATCTTAGATACCCAGCACTTTTCTTGCTCATTGGTATTCCTAATTATCAACGTTTTCCTAAGTGAGCCTCCAGAGGCACAGCCAAACCCCTTCCTTCTCAGACTCCTGTACTTGGGATAGAGCAGGCCAGAGTACTGGGCCCTTGAGAGGGTCCTTGGCTCAAAGACTGCAGCATGCAGGACTGGTGTTCTCTCTATTGGGCAGCATCATGCTGAGAAACATTCCTGGCCAAAGGTCCTGGACAGAGAATGGGCTGCAGACAGAGCCACAACAGATGGCCAAAAGGATGCATCATGCTCGTGGGGGGGATGTGGGCAGTGAGGGAGAAGTAGTCTTTGTTGTTAGGGTACGAACTCTGAATGTCCTGAATGTCTTCAGGGTCTTCTGAAAGGTAATGGATGAATCCTGAGACCAGTGCCTCTGGGAGCCCTTCAGAAACCTGACTTTACCCTGTCTGTGACCCACAAGTGGGAGTAGACCTGCAGAGTCAGCTTTAAGTCACTCATATTTTTGCACTGGCAAGGGAGGGTTGTTATGAAATAATATTTTAAGCTTTACTGAGGATCAAATTATGAAAAAGGAAAAACCTATTTTAAAAAGAACATATGTATTTTTGTGAAATGGTATCTTTATAGGCAATATAGAGTTGTGGGCACCATAATTGGACAAATCTGGTTCAAATCCTGCCCTACCACTTCTAGTTGCATTACCTTTGGAAAGTTACTGTCTTCTTGGAATCTTTTCCATCCTTATAAGGCTACTTTAGGAAGTAGTGAGATGATTTTTTATAAATAAATAAATGTCTGCGGTGATTTTTCTACTGTTATTTAAATTTATTTTTTTAATGGGCAGAACATATTTATTGAGGGGGAAAAAAAAACTCCTGCCCAAGAGAGGGATAGGAGGGGGATCCCAAGTGAGTGGCCCCCTATTCTACTGTTACTGTCATCATGCAGCTGAAAACATTGATGTCCAACACCAATCGACTAGTAAGGGCCAGGCTTTGAACTTGGGCTGATTCTATCATCTGCCTTCTTGTTTCTGATATGCTGCACAGCATGATAAATGACCCTGAAACAGTCCCTGACATTAGGAAATGCCCAGTGCTTGGTGGCTTCAGGGGTTGTTATTTTGCCATGATTTGGTAAGACTTTCTGGCCAGGATTTCTCATTCATCCTGTATCCACGTAATCTTAGCTGTACAGAACTTGAGCTCCGGGATTGACTGTTCTCTTTTCTTTGATGCTTAAATTGCAGGTGCAGTTGCCCAAAGAACTGGCATAGAGGGGCTGCAGAATCAAGAGCAAGTGAAAAAGCAGGAGCTGAAACAGTGACTCAGACTGAGAGGGGAGAGGATGGCAGCACGGCCCTTCTGCATACAAGAGGTGGAACAGGGACTGTGCTTACATCCGAGAGGGGCATCAGTGGAAGGCACACAGCTTGGATCACATAAAACATGGGCAGAGGAAAACAGAAGGAGACAAAAACAGAACAGTCATGGGCAATGTTTTCTATTTGTAATCAGTGTGAGTAACTTAGGCATAATTTAGAGTAATGCTTTCAGGAGCAGGCACAAAAAACGGTTTTATAAACATTTACTTTACTATTGCTTTCTTCTGGTACATAATAACATGGAAGGGTTGCCCATCGATCATGTTCCCATTTCCACCTCTTCCACCTCTTCTGCTGTAACTTCCTACGCAGAATCCCAAGGGGAATAAATGGGGCATGTTTCAATCCATGGAAATGTGAACAGTGAAGTGAACCCCCATGTCTTATGCAGCTCTGAAAGGACTGCATATTGGCTTATCTCTGGAGAATCCTGAGCTTTCATTTCTAACCCGGCCTGGTTCTCCTTCTGTGACTCTCCTGAAGTGTGTGGATGTTCTTCTGGTAGGGGTACCATGAGGAACAGAGCACTAAACTCACAGGATGTGAAGAAAACAAAATGCCCGTGGAAAAAGTAATGAGAATAAAGCAAACCCTGCATGTAGGAGATATGACCCAAAATATATGCAAAATTTTTTAATTAAAAAAAAAAAAACTGTTTAAGGGTCTGGCCTGATTGGGGAAGCTGAAACAGGAAGATCCCTGAGAGCTCTGGGCCAACCAGGGCTACATAGTGAGTTCAAGGTCCCCGTGAATCACATAGTGAGATTCTGCCTCAAAACAAAACAAAATTTGAAATGAAATGAAAAAAAATGTAAAGTGTCATTAATCCCCTCCCTGTACTTTCCCTTGCTTTGGACATACCCAATGTTCTTGCCACTTTTAGAAACCCCTTTTTGTCTGCCTTTATGTCCTATATTGACTAAAGACATTTATGGCAATTTCTGTCAAATAAAAACATATGGAGTGTCACTGTTCACCTTATTCACAAAATCTAGCGATCTAGTGTGACTTTTGGGTCTTCCCTAAAGACAACATGAGCATGCAGGGTAAAGGTTTTGAATGCTTCAATACATCAAAGCAGCTAGGATTTCTGAAATTGCTTCAAAAGCAGCCAAGGGGAGCATAAGTATACTCAAAACAAGGGGGAAGATTCTGAGGGGAATTAATGATAATGCGCCCTTTTAATTATTCATTGTATTGTTTGATTCCACCTTATAAACATTTCCTGGAAGAAATATACAAGGACAAGAGGAGCTAGTATGGTGTTTTGTAGAAATAAATTAGGGTGATAGATAATATAGTTATCAACAAAACTTTTGACATAGTTTAGGAGTCTAATTTGATCTTTGTCTTATTCTCCAAAATTCTTCCAAAGGAAGTTTGTTTACAGGAACTAAGCACCTGCCTAGGGACTGAGGTTTGATGCCTGGCACCACATGCTGTGCTGTTGCCTTTCCCACCCCTGGCTGTGCTGAGACAGCCAGAGACCAGGCTTGGTGGCGCACACCTGTAATTCCAGTGCTGGGGAGGCTGAAAATAGGAAGATCACCATGAGTCCAAGCTAGGTAGTAAGACCCTGTACCAAAATGCAGAAAAATAAATAAACTGAAGGAAAAAAAAAAAAGATTAAAATCCTTTTCCCACCCTCAGGACATTCCACTGTAGGGTACGTTCCCAACGTACTAATCCAGTCTAATCCACTGCATATCCTTTATATTCATCTTGCTAAACCAGCCTCCACACATACAGTGATGCTTCTTTCTCCCCTACTACAGAATGGTCCCCACAGGTCAATTCACCTCATGTACTCGGTGAGAGCCCAGTCTGTCTTCAAATCTGGGTCCCATTCCAGGCCCTCCACAAACAGTAGGCCAAACGCTCCAATATGCATTCTTTCCTCCAAGTTCCTATAGCATTATGTCTTACATACCAGATGTTTAGATTTTTAAGACATTGTAATAATAGGAATGATACAGATCTAGGAATTAGGAAATGAAGCTCTGCTAACTTTTCTCTTTTACCTGAGCAAATACTTGGCACCTGCCGTCTTTCTCTTTCCATAGAATCCCAGGTGACATGTAGCAGGCAAATCAGGCTGGGAGAGGATGGCTGTAACAGGGACAAACTTGTAACAATGCATTATTTGGAAGGATAAGTCAGGAGACATAGGGTTGCTTCTATTTTTAAAAATTAGTTTAGTGTGTACAAAAGTGGCTAAGTTTAAATAGTTAAGGTTTTCAATCAAGTAATCAGCTGACAGCTTTGTTTTCTCTTCCTCTGAAGTGTCTAGAAGATATCCTCATCTACAACCAGTTTGATTAACAAATGGCTCCAATAAATAAAACTTTTTACTCTGATAAAACAAAGCACTCCAAGAATATTTAAAAGCTTAACTGTGTAAGTAGCTGAAGTTCTGGAAAGCCCTGTGAATTTGCCTAGTCAGCCTCAGTATTTGTTTATTCACTCATTTTTTATGGCTGGCTCAGCCCGCCCCAAGGGCAGGGCTGGCGCCGCATGTGGTACTGGGGATCGAACCGCAGTCCCTGAAGCCACCCAAGCTCCCAAGCAGGCGCTTTAGACCACTGAGCCATCCCGCCGGGCCCCAAGCCTCAGTATTAATAAAGTTAGGAATTTTAAGAAGTGCTAGTAGTCCTGAAAGAGGATTTTGATCCCAGACATACTAAAAAAAAATTATGTAATTTTCATGAAATTTCCCATTATATTCTTTCTATTCACATCCCTGCCCTAAAGAGCTTAGCTAGAGATTTTGTTTTAAAACATATCATGAATTGAGAAGACATACTGGCCACTAGATACTTTAATGAGAATCTTAAAATTCAACTTGTCACTTTCTTCAAATGTATGACATTTAGTTAACAGAATATATCACACAGAAAAAGGGAAGGGGCTTAAAATGTAGGTGACACTGAGGTCAGGGCTGAAGGAAGATTCCCCTGGAATTCAGCGCTACTATGGCTGTGAGGCATCCAAATATTAAGGTTTTTAAAGATAACTGGAACACAAGCTGAATGTAGAGTACATCCTCCTGGTTTCTAGGGTTGTCACTGAGCTTTTCAGATGTTTAATATAGATGCCATACAATAAAATCTCACCAAAAACACCACTTTTAATAAATTTTATTTTTCATATTTGGTAAAGGTAGATTCTAGGGCCTGTGTAAAGCATGTGACGCAACTGTGAGAAAGATGAAGGCCGTAGACTGGCTGAGAAATGAAAAGGCAAGAGAACTCGGGAGCGGCAGATGCGGCCGGCTTTTATTCTAGGCTGAACAGTTTCCGCACCACGCTGTCTTTACAACGTGGTGCCCATAATACCTCACCGTTTCCCACTTCACTCGTGAAGTCACGCCACTGGCAGGCAAATCAATAAGCTATTTCGAAATGCATGGGAAACACAAGGAGGAAAGTAACAAAATATAAAATACATGCTATTTTAATTTCATTGTCTGTCTACAAAAGCATATAGCTATACCAACTGCTACTTAATACCTCTAAGGATCATTTCAGAAGTCAGTGAGTGATTATTCCCATTTTTAAAAGACTTTGGGGCTTGGTCATCTAAAGATGCTTTTAAATTTTTAAAACTCCAGCTAGTATTGCTCTCTTTGTCACCCTAAGAAATTAATAAAATGCACATTGATTTCTTTCAGAATGCTCCAGTTAAAAGCAAACAGTGAAAAACATAGAAACATTATGTTTGACACCTTTTTTTATGGTAAGACAAAAATATGCAATATAAACTGAACTTAGGTTTGATTTTTTTTGTTTGTTTGTTTTTTAAACAAGTCAGTCAAGAAGAGTAAGGGTTACACAGCTGTAACCTCAAGGAAGATAACAAAATTTTCAACAAATAGCTGCTGATCAACACACATTACCAGCATTTCAAAAATTTACAAAAATTTAACAAAATAGTCTCCTAAACAGCTACCTTTATGTTCGTAAACAAAGTATAAACAACTGGCTTGTCCAGTTATACTGCAAGTCAAACAGGCAGCAAAATGATACACTCATCTTTGCTTTTTAAAGAGTAATAATACAAACTAAACTAATTGATATCACACACAATCCCATCCTAGGGAATTCTGAAGAAGGTGCCAGGAAGGATTCAAACAGGCTAACACATACTGTCATCTACTTTAACTGCCTTTCTCTTTTTTTCTCTTCCTGTGACTCCAATGAAATGAGCCTTTTCATTCACTTTTATTGCCTTGATATTTTACCATTAATTTTTCCCCTACAAGACAGCAGTATTGCTGCTATGGAATCTGTAGTTCCCTTTCATTACCACACCAGAAACCTCAGACAACGGGAGGGTAGTTTGCTTTCAGTTCCTGAGGACTTTGCTCAGTAACATCAGAGATGTTCACAGAGGGCCCAGCACGTGCATGCTGCCATAGGTAGTTGGGTGGTAAAATGTGCACCTCCTATTTTTAAAAAAAAACACACACACACACACATAAAAGAAAAAAAAAAAAAAAAAAAAAAACCCACAAACAAAGAAGTAGAACTGGACAAGGACAAATTGCAACTCGATTTCTGCTGCAACCCCAGCCTCAGGTTAAAGGTTTATTCCTTCACTTTGCTGATATAGTCAGTGAATTTGCTGATGCTTTCCTCCTGCTGCTCCAAGGCCTCGAGGATGATGCCCATGGGAGTCCTCTTCACCCCGATCCCCTCCATTTTATTCTCCAGCTTGTTCTTGAGGTTCCGGAGTCTCAGTGATGCATGGATGAACATCACTACAAACAAGTGGTCCACAGTCAGCACCCAAACAAGAATTCTCTTTTGCCTGATTCTGTTCCCTCCAGCTCTGCCCTCTTTTACTCCACTGCCTCCATTAGCTGCAGCCCAATCTGTTGCTTCTACTGATCAAAGCAGTCAAGCACTTAAAAAGTAGGTAGTTAGGGCTAGCCAGATAGCTCAGCAGGCTAAAGTACCTGTTTAGGCAGAGCGTAGCAGCAGAGGTTTGATCCCCCACCCCCTGAGCATGCTGAGACAGTGACTGAGATTGGGCCTGGTGGTACATGCCTGAATCCCAGCGATTGGGAGGCTGGTAACAGAAGAATCACTATGAGTCCGATCTATGCAGTGAGACCCTGCAGACCCTGTACATCCTGTACTAAATACATTTAAAAAAAAGGAAAAAGTAGGTAGAGAATCTAGTATCAGACAAATGTGAAGCCCAGTGTAGGCTACAGCAGTTTGTGCTATATGTCTTGAGATCTGTTTGTGTTGTATTTATTCTTGTCTCCATAAGTGTCTGACAACAAGTTCCTATACCTATTTGTGGAACTAATGAACTATTAAACCTTAGTCTGCTGCTTTGGAAAATCCTGCAGACTTTAGCAGATCTGCCAACACACATATGGGCATATGGGGTGGCTTATGTAACTCGCATTGGACAAACACGCCTACATTTCCCTGGGAGAGATACCAGAAAAGGAAAGCTCAGGTCACTTACACAACAAAGGAAAAGTGATCCCGAACACGAAGACCATGACCCCCCCAAACATGGATATGAGGAAATAGCTGGCCAGCATGACCACCATCACGAACGCAGTGGGGTACTGCTTCTTCATCCGGCGCAGGACATCTTTATTGTGGGCTGCCCACACGAAACCTGTGAACACCAGCACCACCACAATTCCTCCAAGGATCATGTTGAACGGGCTCAGAAACCTAGAAGGGGAAGAAAAACAGGGAGATGCACTCAGCAGTAGGAGTAGCTGGAGGAAGGAGACCAGAAAGGAGTGAAAGCCACTTAGGGAACATCCTAAGCATTACCCAACTTGGAACATTGAATCCTCACAAGGTCAGGAAGTAGACACACTTATTTCTCAAACAAAGAAACTTGGTTTCAGAAGTTAGAAAATGGGAGGAGCAATGTGACTCCTACTGAACTGGCCAGTCTATCTTAACAGAGGCTGACAATTTCAAAAATGAAAGCTTCTCTCTCTCTTGTATGTGTGTGTGTGTGTGTGTGTGTGTGTGTGTGTGCGCGCGTGCGCTACTGGAAACTGATTCCAGGGCCTTCATACTGAACTATGCCCCCAGCCCTTTCCATTTCTGATCTTCATGCAGGGGCTCACTAAGTGGCTAAGTTACCAAGGCTGGTCTCAACCTTAAGAGCCTCCTTCTTCAGCCTCCCTTGTTACAAGCCTGGGCTATCGCACTGGTTCTAAAGCTTCCTTCGGAGCTGCTGCGTCTAACCTCCATACATACTGTGGGCCCCAGTGCACAGTAAGTAGGCTATACTTTCTTACCTCTAAAAGCTGTCATATGGGGGAATGTAGTAGAGAGGCCACATGATGATCTCTCTGGTCTAGAACTGGTCTACAGTCAATCTTTGTTGGGCCTATACTTTCAAAACTCACTTGAATCCTCATGTGAGGGGCAAAATATCTAAGGCCTGGGATTTCTTGCTGGAAAATCTAAACCTACCAGGCCCACTTTTCCACATTTTTGTTGTTGGGTTTTTTTTTTTTTTTGGGGGGGGGGGTTGTTTTTGTTTTTCAGGACCAGGGTTCGAACTCACAACCTTGCATCTGTCAGGCAGGCACTTGTGCCACAGAGCTATCTACCCAGCCCCTCATATGTTCTTTTTCATATAAAAAGAACACTCTCCATCTTGCTCTAGTCTCCACCTCTCTCTACTGTATCCTTAGTACAGGGACCCAAAGTGAATGTCACTCACTGTTGCTTTTGTAACACCTGAATGGCTTTCTTACATAACCTGCCCCATAGAAGCATTAGAGTTTATGACTCACTCTTTTTTTATTTTAATGATACATTTTATGACACATTGACATAGAAAGTTCATTCTCAGGCTGATGAGACAGCTCAGTGGTCTAAAGTGCCTGCTTAGGCAAGCTCAAGCAACTGCAGGGACTGTGGTTCGATTCTGGCACCATATGCTGCACCAGCTCCACCCTCAGGTCAGGATGAGTCAGGAAAGTCCATTGTCTTTCTTTATTTTATGTATTTTATTTTTGTACTGAAGATTAAAGTCAGGACCTTTGTGCAGCCCTTTTCTAAAATAATTTATTTTGAGACAAGGTCTCATGAAGTCACTAAGTTATCCTGGCTAGACTTGAATTTGTAACCCTCCCTCAGCCTCCCACAGCTGGGTTTGTAGATGGGTGCCACAATATCTGGCTCAATTACCAATCTTTCAAAAGGCCTACAACATCTTGAGGAAACGGGTGGCAACTTAAATTCCCAAACAACATGGCCTCCAGGTTTCACTGTTATGTGAGCCACTGTTATGTGGTGGTCGCCACACAAGTCTCAATCATGGGAGAAACATTTAATGAAGAACAAAGAGGGTTGGAGGCTCTAATTATCCTCTCAGTTCACAAGATGAACTGGCACAGGAGAACTGGAGAGGTGATGCCCACAGTTCACTCTCCCCTGCCAGGGCATGGACAAAGGATTCTGACTGACATTCGGATTCATATTTAGGATAATCACAAGTTTTAAAAAATGCCTTTACATTTTAGCTCTAATTTTGCCTACTGAAGAATATAAACTATTTTAAGCAGTTTTGAATAGAGTGGAAAATTTTCACACCTTCAGGAGTGAAATCAAGTGATATAAGCAATGTAAAACTTCAGGGAAAACATTAGATTTTTCTACTCAAAAGAAGCTGAGCAGTGGTAATAGTAGTAGAAAATAATTTAATACCAGATTCTATAATAACAATTTGCTTACTTCATTCCAAATGCTTGTAAATCCTTCAAGCCAGTAAATTCCTCTCTTAATATAATCCAGGGAAACTAAAAAAATTGCAAAAGTTGAGATGTACCAGTGTTCATAGTCATAGTACTTATGAGTAAAACTGTTTACAAATCATTTGTGGGGGTGGGGTGGGGTTGTGGGTCCCTCTGCACAGCCCGGGGAAGATGAGGAGAGGACACCAGCCACAGAGAATCTATAGACTGCACTGGGAACCAAGGTCTGGACTGGGTAGGAAGCTTCACACTGATGCAAGAGGATGAGAAGAAGTTCTATTAATGACAGCGGAGGGATGGGCCAGGTGGAGATGGGCTATTGTGCCTGGCCTGTGCCACACTCAGGTTGTGGGTTGAGGTATGGCACAAACAGGTTGGTATTTGTTTTTGGGTTTTTTTGTCTTTTTGAGACAGGGTCTCGCTATGCCATTCAGGCTGACCTTGAGCTTAATTTTGTAGTTCAGGCTGGTCTCAAACTTGTACTGATCCTCCTGCCTCAACCTCCCAAGTGCTGGGATTACAGGCGTGTGCCACCATGCCAGGCCTAAACAGCTATTTTTTTTAAAAAGCCAAAGTATACCTAACTGAATGGAAAGACATTAATTATATTGAGTGGGTAAAAACAACTATAATATTTTCTTTCTTTTTTTTTTTTTGTCTTTTTGAGACAGGGTCTTGCTATGCAGTTGAGGCTGGCCTTGAGCTCACTTTTGTAGCCCAGGCTGGTCTTGAATTTGCACGATACTCCTGCCTCAGCCTCCTGAGTGCTGGGATTACAGGCATGCACCACCACGTCTGGCAATATTTCCTTTCTGTCAGGTGGGTTTCTTATGTGTGCAAGATAGCCCAGATGTAGAAAGTTGTATCATTTGTATATTGTTTTGTATTCAAAAATAAAATGGAGGGGCTGGGGAGATAGCTCTGTGGCACAAGTGCCTGCCTGGCAAGTGCAAGGTCATGAGTTTGAACCCCGGTCCCGCAAAAAAATAAAATAAAATAAATAAATAAAATAAAATAAAATAGAGGGCCAGCCTGATAGCTCAGCAGATCAGAGTACCTGCTTAGCCAGAGTGCAGCAGCCCAGGTTGATCCTCAGCGTGCCACGCTGGCCCCACCCACAGGGCATGCTGGGATGGCATTTGAGACTGGGCGTGGTGGTGCGCACATTATCCTAGCACTTGGGAGGCTGAAAACAGGAGGATCACTAAGAGTCTGATCTATGTAGTGAGACCCTGAAGATCCTATCCAAAATACAGAAATAAAAAAGACCCTATAAAAAAGTAAATATAGGGGCTGGGGAGATAGCTCCGAGGCACAAGTGCCTGCTGGGCAAGTGCAAGGTCGTGAGTTCGAACCCTGGTCCCACAAAAAAAAAAAAAAAGTAAATATAAAAAATGATTCCCCCCCAGCTCTCCCTAGCATTTTATATACAAGCTCTTCTGTCCGCCTGCCCTCCCTCTCCTACTTCTATTTCACCTGGGTCTCCTCTATACCCCTGTTTTTTGATGTGGCTGGTTTAACCTGTCTCCTGTAGCTAATCTGGGAAAGACCAAAATTTCCTGGTTAAGGTCCAGTGAGATAGCTCAGCTGACTAAGTGCCTGCTTAGGCAAGCACAGGGACCAGGGTTTGATCCCTGACACAACATGCTATGCCCACTCTGCCCTCAGAGAAAATGAGCCTGCAACTGAGTCTGGGCATGATGGTATGTACCTGTAATCCCAGCACTGGGGAGGCTGAAAACAGGAAGGTCACTACGAGCTTAAGCTGCATAGTGAGATGCTGAGACAAAAAAAAGAATAAAAGAATTCCCTCTGGGCCTGAAAAAAAGATAGAATCATGTAGGGTGAAAATAGTCTCTACCACCCTCCTGAACAGGTGGTAGGGACTTTTGGGTAAAACGGGCCCACAAGTTCACGCAGGTTCATAAATCTCAATCCTACCACCAAAAAGTGGGACAGTAATTAGACTAAAAGACTACAGTAGTTACACTGGGACAGGAACATCTTGGGCAGCTTACTCTCACTCATTTCTTTCCTTTTTCATAGTTTTTCAATGGCTGTGTATTACTTAACTGAAATCACCTAGCCGGATGTGGTGGCACAACTCTAACCCCAGCATTTGGGAGGCTGAGGCTGAGGCACAGATTCATTCGTTCCTGGACTACACAACAAGTCCCTGTTAAAAAAAAAAAAAAAAAAAGGGGCTGGGGAGATAGCTCCGAGGCACAAGTGCCTGCTGGGCAAGTGCAAGGTCGTGAGTTCGAACCCTGGTCCCACAAAAAAAAACCAAAAAAAAAAAAAAAAAAAGCAGGACTGGGGCTATAGCTCAGCAGCCTAGCACCTAGTGCAAGGTCCTGAAAAAGCAACACTGGATATTAAGAAATGACAAATGAGGGCCAGTGATATAGCTCAGTGGATTAAGTGCTTGCTTAGGTAAGCACAAGGGCCAGGGTTTGATCCCTGGCACTGCATGCCACGCCAGCCCGACCCCCAGGGGCTGGCTATGGAGTCCAGACATGGTGGTGCATGCCTATAATCCCAGCACAAGGGAGGCAGAAATCAGGAGGATCACTATGAGTCCAAGGTGCGAAGTGAGGAAGTGAGACCCTGTACCAAAAAAAAAAAAAAAAAAAAAAAAAAAAAAAAAAAAAAAAAAAAAAAAAAAAAAAAAAAAAAAAAAAAAAAAAAAAAAAAAAAAAAAAAAAAAGAGATAGAGAAAGAAAGAAAGAACAAATGAAATGGGGGGGGTCTCCTCCTCAGTGCTTTCTAAACTATTTATTAAAGCAATAACTGATAAAGCAGACACTAAATCCAAGTTGAAAATACTGTTGAATTTGTATTATTCTGTTTAGTGAAATTCTGTATCATTTCTAATTCTTTATTACTATTTTATATTCTCTTAATTTTTTTTTAAATAAAACTAAAATTCAAGTTGATTTTCTATTTTCCTCTGGACAAGTAAAGTACAAATCTAGTGCAGCTATCTAAATAAAGCCCAGGTCAAAGAACAAAGAAACTCCAGGCCGGATTCAAGCAATTCCAAATTTGCTTTTCACCTGTTCCTGTTGCTCATGCCAGCAGGGGAAAGAACAGAGCAAGGACTCCTATAGAACTGGTTTTAGCTTTCAGCACGCCCAGCCACGATCTATAATTAGAGAGTAACCAAGCTTCCAAACTGGAAAAAATTAACAAAGTTACTCAGAGGAAAAATTATTTTCTTTCCCATTCTGATAACATCAATTCCATTCTGAGAGAAGGTAAAATGTCTACAAAGGCCTCACGACCCATCTGCACATGGAGCAAAAGTCTCTGTCTCTCTGTCTCTGTCTGTCTGTCTGTCTGTCTGTCTGTCTGTCTGTCTCTCTCATAATTCCATTTTCCAGTAAGTGCAGAATGAGGGAACCAGCTGTCTGAAAATCTTTTAGCTAACAGCTGGGTTATTAGTTATTTTAGTCAAGTCTGAGAACTTCTTAGGTAAAAGTTTCCACAGATGTGCTCCTCAGCTTTCCTGTGGGCCGCTGTCACTGGACTCTGCCAGGTGGACCCTCCTTTAAGAAGGGAAGATGAGAGAGGGTGAAGACTAAAGGTGGGGAGGGTGGGAACAGAACACTTCCCTGGGATACAGGACCTAGCAAAGCAGAAACATTAAGTAGGGTTTCTACTGTGAGATTAAAAAAAAAAAGTATATATAAATTACCCCTTTCTAATAAAATTCTCTTATAAAGTTAGACATTGTAGTGTAGTCATTTATGGTTACAAAATAAGTAGAAATCCATCATTATTTTTCCTTTTAAATTTTTTCTTTTTGGTACCAGAGATTGCACTCAGGTCCTTGACAGGCAGGCATTTATGCTGCTGAGCTATCTGCCTGGACTTCCTTGTGACCTTTTGAGACAGGGTCTCCTTATGTAATTCAGTGAAGTCTTGAACTCATTATGCAGTACAGGCTGTCCTTAAACCTGTGGCAATCCTCCTGTCTCAGCCTCCCAGGTGCTTGGATTTGGTGGCCTGCACTACCAAGCCTGGCTATTTTTGGTGGTGGTGGTGGTTGGTACTGGGGACTGAACACAGGGCCTCTGTACTAAACTATATCTCCACTTTTTTCAACATTTTTTGTTGTTGTTTTGAAACAAGGTCTTGCTAAGTCACTAGGTTGCACAGGTTAGTCTCAAACATATGTTCCCATCTCAGCCTGCAAAAGTGCTAGGACTACAAGTATGAATCACTGTGCCTAGTTTATCACAAACTTCTGTGGCAGTCTTACAGAATGAATCAGCACAGTCCCATTATGCAGATGAATCAATGAAACCCAGAGAAACACATAGCCATAGGGAGCCAGGGGTAGAGAAATGAAGATGATAGCCATCAGGTCAGACCACAGAGTAGCTCACTCTGTACTGCTGACTGGCTTCAGGAATGTCCCCCACCCTCACCCCCACCCCCCAAGGCTCTAAGCAACCCTTCCATCCAGCTGGTGTAAGCAGCTGCAGACCAGCCTGGGCAGGGCCTTGCTTGTTCCTTGCTGAAGGACAGTGCGCTTGCGGGTACTGGACAGGATCCTAACCCTTCCACAGGATTCGGCAAGCTGTAGCTACAATTTTAGCATGAACTGCTAAAGGGAGAAATGTCCTGGCCAGTCACAGAGTTTGACTGAGAGCCAGTAAGGGGAGCCTTGAAAACTCACCTCATTTTACACAGGAGCAAACTAAGTGAGGGCAAGTTAGAAACTCTGTCCAGGGCTCCCAGCTTCAGAACTGGCCATAAAATTTACCATCACAGGGCTCCTCAGCTCAATTCTAATGCACATGGGGCTACGGAGCCCTGGGAAACCAAGAGGCAGGAGAATATTTTTCAAGCAAGAGAAGAAGTTCTGCACTGGGTTCCAATTTTCTAGCCAAAAAAGTTATTTTTGAAGCTTGCTTCTGAGAAAGGCTGACTCACTGAGCAGGGGAGGCCAAGGTACTTCAGCGAGCAAGTGTCTCTTAAGTTGGTGGTGTTTCTTGTAGTTTTTAAATACCCAGAAGAATCATTGCAAAGCTCAATGCACCCGTACCTTTTCTTGCTTCTTATTTCTTTTAGAATAAAAATTTATTGCTTTAATTCTATGTGTTGTACCATCTCGAATCCCAGCCCTCTGTGCAGTTGGGGCAGGAGGATTACAAGTTTGAGCCTCACTTGGACAACTTGGGAAGATGCTATGCTAAAATAAATAAATAATTAATTTTTGAAAATTTTGAAAAAAAAAATTGAAAAGGAATCTGGGATGTACCTAGGGTGAAAGCCATGAGTTTCATTTCTACTACCACAAAAATAAAATGAAAAGCAGAACTCTTTCTGTGTTTTACAAGGACTGCCATGTCTGGCCCCGGCTGCCTCTACAGAGCTGGGGAGTTAACCAAGTGAGACAAGGGAGAGTTAAGTGAGCCCTGGAGCCCAGCACACACTCCACTGGCCATGTGTGTGAGTTGGCCTAGGCTGTATCTATGGGAAGGGAGGGGCACCCTGAGTAACTGGCACCAGAAGATGCCAAGGACGAGTGGCAGTGGGCTGCCAGCATTCCCTTGCCCCTCTCTGGATTCTGTGCTCGCCTCCTGGCCTGTGCACGAGCTGTTCCCTATCTGCTCCTCTCTGCCTACTCAAGCCTCAGTTCAGACAGCCTTTCTCAGTCTCTCAGAACGAGGCTCCGCACCACATGCCTCTTCTTCACAGCATTTGTCAGAGTTTTACATTGATTTTAAAGAATATTAAATGACTATCTCTGGCCCCAGCTAGACATGATGCCCCTAAGGACAAGAAGCATGACATTCCTAGCCTACCACCGCATAGCACAATGCCTGATCCAGAGCAGGTATTGCATAAATACAAGTTGAAACAACAACAAAAAAGGTAAGAAGCTGGTGGGTGTCTAAGCTCAGCAAGTTTCCACCATGAGTTAAGCAGTGCAAGTTCTACCTTGGACAAACCACGTGGCTACTCTACTTGGGTACTACATGGTACTAAGGAAAAAGGCTTGGTCTTTGTTTCTCACAGAGTCTGTGATTAAGAGGAAAAGTGAAAAAGCAACAGTGGGAAAAAATGTCAATTCTGCTGTAACTGCAGGGATACTTGTGAAAGACGGATTGAGGAAAAAGGGCACTGCAGCTAGAGAAGGAACCTCTATGACCTGGCACAGGCTGGGGGTAGGAAGAGCAAGGCTGGGACACAGCAGCCTCTGCCTCAGCAGACCTGCTCCTCTGAGCAACCCTCACCAGTGTTAGGTCCCACAATTTTCTCTAATCGTTTCTCTTTTCCAGCACAGCTTCTGCTCTGGCAAGAACTATATCTGACTCTAATGTGGGCTTGAGTAATGTGACCACTGTGTCCTGGGCATGGGACAGAGGAGAGTTCAGAGGAGTTAAGGTGCAACAGAGGCCTGTCTGTTTTGTCACAGAGAGGTCAGAGTAACCGAGCCTTGAGACTTGTCCAACCAGCTGAATTAAGAAGGCCTATAACATTGTTACATGCTTGCTATGGACTAAGTACTTATTACATCCTGTATACTTCACACCACCCAACTAAACACTTGACTAATCAAATGATCTACTGTCTTCCCAACAGTTGGCACCTAAATGTATCCATAGCAAAATATATTTCATGAACTCCAGCTTTGTTTTGCATTTATGAAGTTAACTGCTTTTTTTCTTTTTCTTCTTATTGTTTGACACAGACTGTTGCTATGCAGTCCAAACTGCCCTTGAGCTTGATATGTTGCAGCCAGGCTAGTCTTAGACTCATGGCTGTCAGGCCTCTGCCTTCTAAGTGCTAGACTTATAGATGCTTATTTTATTTTTAGCTATCAACAGTTAGACCTGAGTTAGAAGTCAGAAATTGAACACTTCTCACAGCAACGAAGCTTTGTCTACCATATAATAGTATAAGAATATTAAGAATAGTGTTGGGAGTTCAATTAGATTGTAGCAAATCCTTTCAAAATTTCTCATTGCAGAAACTTTCTAACATGTACAAAGGCAGAGATATCAGTATGCTAAGCCCTTGTAATGCTCATCACTGCCTTGGTTCATGGCATGGAGGTGTATATCTCATGGTTACTGACATAACCAGGAAGTTTTTGAACTAATATGGAAAATATTCATTTGCTTACTTAACTCTGCTTTCTAAATACTGCTTTTAGTTTCAAAAAGGAAAGCTATGGAGAATTTTTGTCACAAAGCAAGTTCTTACAGAGACACAGACAAGAAAGGTGCAAATGAGCTTGGTAACACATGACCTCCTTTCCCACAAACGCTTCCTCTTTACCTCACACCAACATCTATGTCTCTATGCTTGGTTCTTCCCCTGAGACAACATGGAACTGTGCCAATAGATAGGCTCCAAGCCCATTAGCCAAAGTAGGAACCAAAGCCCCAGTTTTCTACTTTAAATGAGCTTTCCATCTGCCAGGTATCACCTTTAATAAATGGTTACTGGGGGAAGGCCAGGAAATCCTACTCTTGACAGTAGAAGCTGGCAGAATGGGAGCCAGTCTAAAATCATAGGCTTTGAAAACAGTTCCTAGGGGCCAGGGAGATAGCTCCGTGGCACAAGTGCCTGCCTGGCAAGTGCAAGGTCGTGAGTTTGAACCCTGGTCCCACCAAAAAACAAAAAACAAAAAAAAAAAAAAAAAAAAAGAAAACAGTTCCTAAAGCAGAAAGCAAAACTTACTGCAAGAGGCAGAAGAGGAGTCATGGGTAAGTACTATGAAGATGAGTCACAAAAGGTAAAAAATTCATTTGTCCAAAAGAAAAATATTAAATATTAAGAAGTTTCAAATATTGCTGCTCAATTTGGTATTAAGCAGCTAGGCCAAGAATTGGATCTTAATGTCTTACAAGCACATTTCTGCTGGGTGTAGTAGTGCACACCTGTGATCCTAGCACTGGAGGCAGGAGGATCACTGTGAGCTCAAGGTACATATGTACCTGCCCCACACCAGGGCACTTATTAAAAGGGTGTATTAATTCTAGGAGTGGGAAGGCTGGGTGGCACAGCGTTCCTGACTGTACCCTTAGGGCCTCCACTATGGCATTGGATAGGTAGATAGTCATTTAACTGAGTAGAAGATGTGTTTGAGGATAAATAAAATGTAAACACACTTCCTCCATTCTTAACACCTGAAGGCGTGGCAGTTTGGAATCACAGAGAAGAGGTGAGGTAGGAAAAGGTGTGTGGACCTCAGCGTATATTTCTGCACATGTACATGTACATGTGCTGTACTTGTGTAAACATTAACTCTTTTTTCTTTTTGCAGTAACAAGGATTGAACTCAGACCGTGCACTTGACAGACAAGCACTTATTCCACTAAGCTATCTCCCCAGCCCCAACATTAATTCTTTTGTTTTGTCCACGATCCTCCTTCTCTCAAACTCTAAACTCAATGAAGGCAGGAGCCATAGCTGTCTTACTTTCTACTATATCTCTTTTTTTTTTTTTTTTTTTTTTTTTTTTGCAGGACTGGGGTTCAAACTCACAACCTTGCAATTGCCTAGCAGGCACTTGTGCCTTGGAGCTATCTCCCCAGCCCCCTCTACTATATCTCTTAGTAGAGAGTCTGAAAGTCAGTAAATGATTCCTGCTTTTTGTTAAATGGATGAATGAATAAATGAAGCAACACAATAAAAGTAATATTGTTTAACTAGTATTAAAACTGACTAATCTCAAAGACAGTGGAAACTAGTTTTAGCATAATCAGATTGCTATTCATGCTCTCTGCAAAAGCTTTTTTTTTGGGGGGGGGTGGTATTGGAGATTGTACTCAATCCCCAACCCCCAATCATTGATGCAGTGAGCTACATCCCCAGCCTCCTCCCTCTTTTTCTTAAATTTCAAAACAGGGTCTCGCTAACTTGCTAAATTGCCTAGGCCCAGCCTGATATTGAGATCCTCCAGCTTCTGCTTGAGCAACCTAGTAACTTAGACCTTATCTTAAAATAAAAAAGAAAAAAGGGCTGGGGTTGTAGCGCAGTGTAAAGGCCCTTAATTTCATCTGTACATAATGCCTTGCTGCACACAAGTATAAAGCAGCTTTAGGAAATTTGCAATATGAAGAGGGGGAAGAGAAGAGAGGGAACAGGGACATAAAAATAATTAAATTGTGTCATATCCACGTACCAGTATGTCATCATTTTGTACTACATGCATGTGCTAATAAAAATAACAACTAAAAACACCAAGCAAATAATAGCCAAATCAATAAATAGATATATGAACTGAACAGAAGCTTTAAAAAAAGACTAATGGTCAATAAGTATATGAAAAATCTTAAATCAAAAATTATACTAAGTTTACAAGCTTCACTGGTGGCCCACTGCAATTGCAGAACATTGGACTGTGTATGTATCTGCTTCCTCTTAGTCCAAAGAGAAGAATTTTCTTTTCCTTTCTTCTTCTTTTTTTTTTCTTTCCTTTCGTTTTTTATTTTTTCTTCTTAGCAGCATCAATAGGGTGGTGGGTCATGCCCACACACTGTGCTCTGTAAAACTATTGTGAGGACAATATGCAATGTGTCAACTTTTAAAATAAGAAAGGGGAAAAGACCCAGCAAGAAAAAGAAAAAAAAATGCTTAATTACAATGCATGAAACAGAGCTAGATTGGTGAGACGATCTTTAGGAGGCTTAGATTCAATAGCCTCCAACATCACAAGCTTCACTGCTGGCCCACTGCAATTGCAGAACATTTGACTGTATATGTACCTGCTTCCTCTTAGTCCAAAGAGAAGTATATTCTTTTCCTTTTTTTTTTCTTTTTTTTTCTAAGCAACATCAATAGGGAGGTGGGTCATGCCCACACACTGTACTCTGTA
>PVJA010031267.1:0-25048 GCA_004027025.1 Myocastor coypus | reverse complement strand
TTGGGATTGAGTAGTCCTTGTAGGCTCGTGGACCGGAACGGTTGCCAAACGGGCTATTTGATGGGTTCAGTGCTGGAGCTTGGGCTGGAGGGGTTCAAAAAAGAAAAAAAAGGGGTGGGGGAAGGGAAGGCAGGCCAAGGATCCTGACTCAGGGGGCTCAGCTCCCAGCGGTGCCATTTGGGCTGGGCTGGAACAGGAAGTTAGTCCCGGGAACGCAGAGGCGGGGCAGAGGGGCGCAGGGGCTTACCCGCGGCGGGTGCGCAGGCTCAGCTCCCAGCGGTGGGGTTTGGGCTGGGCTGGAACAGGAAGTTAGTCGCGGGAACGCAGAGGCGGGGCAGAGGGACGCAGGGGCTTACCCGCCACGGGTGCGCAGGCCTGTCTCCTTATTGTTACCAAAAAATTTACAAGTGCTACCAGATGGAATTCTTGAGCACTGCCACTGTTGGGTGTGGGGAGCCACTGCATAAGAGACACCCCGAATCTGTCACAGAACAAGACAGTTCAGTGGCTTTTGTTGCCCAGAATCTTTCTGATATTACTCTGAAGCTTGTCACTCCATAAAGTTGGCTTTTTAACTTTTGAGCTTCTTAGCAACAAGGATAAGTTTACTGTCATGATGGTGGCTGTAAAATGTCAAGAGTTCATCGGTGCAGTGATTCATGACTCACCTGGGGACAATAAAAATGAGGTCGGCCACACACCAAAGCCTCCCTTGGGTCACAGTTCTTGCATCACTGTGCATTGCTTCACGATCTACTGCTGTGCAAAAGGGTGCTCTTTGTGTAGTCATGAGTAGCAGCTTAATTCTGCTGTGTGGGGTAGGGCATTGTGAAATGCGGGTGAGGAAAGGATTAAGGGTGCCTGTGTTTATCATGTCAGTCATGCTAATCACTAGATAATGATAGGCCCGTGGTAAGGAAGGTGTCCCTTGTGACTCTTCTGAAATTAAAAATCCTGAAAGAGTTCCATTGTGTTACTGGCCACTGCTGTGTAAGGCCCATTTTGGAGGATGTCATGGGAGTTCGGGGGTTTTGGTGTCTATTTGGGCTTAGCTTTTTGCTGAAAGCTAGATAGGCAGGTAAAACTTGCTATCCGCAGCCTTCTACCATCTCTTTGGTCAGCACCACCCCAGGGATCCCTGTTACTTAGCACTCACTACCCCTGTCCCTTTGCTTACAAGCTCCTGGCCTCTCTAGGCCAGCCTCCTCACCTTTCCCCATGCCCCTCCAGAAGTGCTACATGCCCATTGTTTTCTGCCTTCCCTGAAGCAGTAATTCTCCAGTGTTAGGATTTCTCTAGGTCTTTCTTAAACACCAGATTACAACAAGGTCAGCCTATTTTGCCAAGAAAGAATTATAAAACAACCACAGCACCATTATTTGCTATCACTACTATTTCATGAAAAGTTCACTTGAATGTCTGTTAAGAACAGACATAATTTTTTTTTCTTTTTGTTTTTGTGGAACCGGGGACTGAACCCAGGCCCTTGTGCTTGCCAGGCAAGCACTTATTCTACTGAGCTATCTCTACAGCCCCTGAGCAGACATAATCTTAAAGCAGTTCTTTGACTGAAAAAAATCAATTTTTGTATTGCTATTTCCCTCACATTCAAGAGCAGTGAATCCTTGCTCCTGAGCAGGAGGTGGTCCACAGATCAGGACCTGAGGACCGTGATTCTAGACACCAACACATTCAGCCAGTGCTAGCACTGGCCACCTACATTTTATGATACACATAAAAGCTGGGGTGCTTGTATGTGTGCCTTCATTCTTTCAGCCTAAGGGAGACTCCCGAACAAAGACACCCGTATCTGAGATCCAGCACCGCCACCTGACAACTGAGTAACCTTGAGAAAGTCCCTTTGCTGATTTATGCTGTCATTGCCAATTTTACAAGTTGAAGAGATGGTGAAAGTTGACTGCATTGCTTTGAGGGTTGAATGAGGATTAGCAAACGGTCTTTGTTTCAACAAAGCAATAATGTATAACTAGAACCGTTTAGAGAATGGCTACTAAAACTATAATTTGCACCTGTAATTGTAGGCCAGATACTGTCTAAGACTCTGAAAAACTCAGAGCCAAAGTCTCCACCTTCTTCCCCCAGGAGCTCAGAGTCTCTCTGGGAAACAACAGGAGCAGTGCGAGGATGAGGACAAGCATGGAGCTGGTGGCCAAGGGGGCTTGTGGAAGATGGAATCAGCAAAAGAGAAAGAGGCCTCCGGAGGTGAGGTCTGAGAAAGCTCTTATGGGATGTAAGACCAAAGCCCAACAATAATAACCAGCTGGGCCTTCAGATGATATTAGGCCAGCTCCTGGTGCTACGCCTAATATGTGCAGGTAGGAGTCTGGCAGCCCAAACTCCCTCGGGGCCGGGCCATCCTTGCACCTGCAGCCTCTGTGCTAATCAAATCCCTCCCTGCTGATCCTGGCCAGAAAAAGACAAACTCCAGCAAAAGCAGAAGAGAGGTTGCAGTGGGTTAGTTTTCAGAAACTGCCACGCATAGGAGTGCTGGGGAAATGAGTGTGGCTGACCGTGTCCCAAGCACGACTCATCCTCTGCTGCTCCATCACTGATGAATCCAGGCCCTGCAGACAGGGCTGAATGAGAGTCTGTGTTTTAAGGAGCTCCTGCAGGACTCTGCAAAGCATGCTGGGGTTTGAACAGCACTAGCAAAGCCCAGTTCTTGCAGAATGAAAGATAAGTGGACAGACAGTGGCGGTCCCACTGGCTTGAATGGGGAGGACCTTGACTGGATCGCACTTACTTCTTCTTTGTGTATACTGCAGGACAATTGGCTACTGGACAGAGAAGACACTGTGCCCTAGGAACATTAGCCTTCTTACTACCCTACTGTGTTCTGTGTTTACAAAAGAACACTCCTCCGTCAGCATCTCATTTACATTTCCAAACAACCCGTCATTTCTTCCTAGCTCTTTTGGGTTTTGTCCATGCAGAGAGTTCAGAGACATTGATGACTTGGGGAGATCACACAAGGACTTGGGCTCCATTCACTCAGCCAAGACCCCATCACTTGACACAGCATCGCACATGGCCCCTCTGGTCCTTTCAGATTCTCTGTGGCTGGAGGCTGGTTCATGCCTCAAGGCACTAGAGGGAGCAGTGAAGACGAGTGAATATGAAGGGCTCCTGATAAACGGAGCAGAAAAGCTACCGCAATCCCTGGGCATGACGCAAAAGTGGTAGAAGACTAAAGGGATGCATTAAAACGCCCCGTGGGAACAGAGGCTGGTGCAGCCAGGTTAGAAAGGTAGGGCCAAGGAGCCAGACCAGTTCCTCCCTTATCTGGGAGCTCCCAGGGTTACACCCCTTGTGAAGTGGCCTCCACCAGAAAGCACAAGTGTCCTGGCTCCCCACAGAGAGACGAGGACCCTAACATTTGTAGTAACATCAAGATATTGTCTGGGACTTGGCATTTGGCACGCTTTCATTTCCCAGTGACACTCCAGTGTCTTTAGGACTCACGCTTCATAATAAATGAAGACTCAGTGTTGGGCTAAGGAAAAGGCCCAGGGACACAAGCCCTGATCAGTAGATTTGACTTCTACCTGGAGCACATGTCTTTCTACCCTACCTTGGGACCCGAACACAGGGGAGGAGGAGGAGGAGTCACGAAGTGAGCTGTCCCCCTCAACTCCTCAGTTGATTCCAAGAGCTGCTCCACACATTTGTGATACCATCTGAGTGTCTATGATGCAAAAATTTGGCACCCAAAACCTTTTGGCTGCTTGTATAAGGACATGATAGACACAAATATCAAATCTTATAATGAAGCAGGGCAAATGAAACCCAACTTGAAAGGTATCTGGGATGAGTTCAGATTCTCTAAAATCAAAGAATGATGGTGGCTAGTATAGTTCAGCACACTGTTACTTGCTTAGGTATGTGCAGGGGCCAGGGTTTGATCCCTGGCACCACATGCCATGCCAGCCCCTCCCTCAGACACACTGAGCCAGCAATGGAGTCTGGGAACGGTGGCACACACCTGTAATCCCAGCACTAGGGAGGCAGAAATCAGGAGGATCACTACGAGTCTGAGCTGCATAGTGAGACCCTGAACACACACACACACACACACACACACACACACACGCTCGCACACACACACATGCTCGCACACACACACTCTTAAAAAGTAAATTTGAAGAATGAATTTTGGGAACAAGCAGAGGTTAAGAGCAGAATATGTATTGGGGGAAAGAAAGCTTCTGTCCGAGAGAGCCAGAAGGGGGACCTGAGCGGGTTGTCCCCAGGAAGCTTTTTCCTACAGGGACTTTGACTGAGCAAAACCAAGCAGGTCTAAGGTGGAGAGCTTGGGAACTCACTTAGGTGAGCATGAGGTGATTGTAATCTCAACCAGTGAGATTACAGGCACCACAGCTCAGGTAAAATTGATGAAGTCCAGGACCAAGTAGGGAAGCAAGTCATGTAGCAAGTGGGTGTGAATATAGGACAGGAGGTTATCTGGTCGCCAGCCAATAGCGTTGCATTAGTGACTCTTCCTGGCTTCCTCAAGGCGATGCTCAATCCCGGATGTTAATCTTTAGGGAGGTCAGCATTAATTCAGTCTTTGGTCTCTAGGTCTGGCCCATAGCAGGAGCACCTGTCTCTCTCACAGTTGCAACGTATCTTGTCTTCCACGCTGTCCTTGAGGGCCTAGCCCTGTCTTGACTACCTACAATATCTCTATCTAATCCTACAACATTAGGACTGGGAATACTGCTCAATAGATCATGTGCTTAGCATACTCAGGTGTCCTGGTTTTAACACTGAGCATCACAGTTTTTCAGATTTTGGAGCTTTTACAATGTTTGGATCTGGCAGGCTCGATGTTAGATTTTTCAGCACACGAAGAGACAGGAAAGATAAAAGAGGCCTTTATTGAGAACACAGGGAAGACCACAGGAGAGGAGTGATGTGGAGCTTCCCAGGATGTGGTTAGGGGAATGAAGACTACATAGGACCAGGATGGAGGTGGGGTTTAGGGGGCAGTCTGCGTGATGTTGCAGATAGTGATTGGGCAGGAGGCAGAAACAAGGAAACAGGAAGTTGTCAAAAGGAAGCAGGAAGTTGTCATTTGACCAGGGTGGAGGAAGGCGGAGCATAGCACATGGTCTCCAGTGGCCCTATTGGCTTGCCACTATGATGACTTAGCAGAAATTTTTTTATTAAGGCGGAGAAAATCCATCACACAGCAGTTAATATCCAAATATTCCAAAATCCGAAGAACCTTTTTTATCCCAAGCATTTTAAGAGTGCTTTTATTTTTCCGCTAAACATGGATCACTCAAGTAAAACCAACTTAACTACAGAAACGTAGCAAATAAGGGGAAAACACAACCAGCCGAGGAGCAAAGGGTGTGGGGAAGACGAGAGTGGAGTCTGCACGGAACACATGCGCAGGTGCCACGTGGTTCCCCTGCTCAGGAGCTCCTCAAGGGGAGCACAAGGACCCACTGGAAGAGGATTCTCACCCCAAACATCTGAGAAGGTTTCAACTTAACGTACACCTAAGATTCAAACCATAAAGAAGAAATAACCCCAAACAACATAACCCCAAGACCCACCCAGCCATAACCACCTTCCTTAATCAATCAAAGGTATTTCTTTCATTTTATAAAAATGAAAATATTGAATAAAATATTGAAAATTTATTTTCTCACCTTGTATTTGTAAAGATAACGGAATTCAGAAGTATCTTAGCAAACCAACCAGAAGTTGCTCTCCGGCTTCCACCCCCTGTTGCTGAGGATGCGCGGGACTACAAAGCTTGGGAAGTTGGAGCTGCTGGTGGAGAACGTGAAGCCCAGCCCAGGAGAGATGAGAAAACAGGAGCAGCTGCCCGCGGCACGCGGCTGCGCAAGGTGGTCAGAAAGGCCCTGAGCTCCTCCCCGACCTACGAAGCTAGATTCTCCGAAGGTCCGAGCGCTTTGGTCCCTAACTGAGGTGAACGCTTCAGTGTTTGTTCACAGTCCTTGCTCTCTTTTCAGAATCAAAGTTGCCCAAACTAAATCTTGCTACTGTTACTACATATGCAAAAATAATAATAATAAATAAAATCTAAAAAGGAGAAAGAAAAAGGAAAAAGAGGGACCTTTTAAAATCAGGTCAAGAGCATCCTCTTAGCTCTAAATTAAATAAAAATTAAAACCAAAACTGTTGGTTTCTCATAGTGAACAAACCAAAACCAAGCATCATCCTTCGTAGGTTCCGCTGAGTACAAACTGCTCAGTCCTCACGGACCGGATCCAACACGGCCGAATCCCCGTAACAACAGCTTATCTCCCAGTGACTGCTTCCTCCGCCTTCCCCGCTCCAGCCCTGGATGCAGCTTCCTTTTACCTTTCCCACACACGCAAGGGAGCCCCCAGTCAGCTCCTTGTGCGTCACCGAACCCGCCCCTCGCACCCCGCCACTAGCAAAAGTCCCTCCAGTCTCCGGCTCCCAGTCTCAGGCCAGAGGACTCCAGCACCTCCCTGCCCTGCATCCTCCCGGTGTCTTCAGAGTTGGGAAGGATTTTTTTTTTTTTTTCCAGCTGGCTCAGGCTGCCTGGAGGACAGGTCTGGGGATTGAACTGCTGTTCCTTGTGCCTGACCTGATTGCCCTCACAGATGCTTAAAGCATGAGCTAAGCGGCGAGTGCCTCTTCGGTGTCCTTAGCGTCGATACAGGCTCCCGCTACCCCTTTTCTTTCCTCTCCTCTGCTGTGTCACCCCCGTTGCTGTCACTGCCGCCCATAAAGCCTGCCGGCTCTCCTTCCCATATACCCTAGCCCCCACCCATGCGCCAGCAACAAATGAGAAACACGGTGAGGGCCCAACATGTCACAGTCTGCTGAGAGCTGGGCCTGACCCCAAGCTCCGGGGTGGCCTCCCTGTCCAGTGGTCCCAAGCATTTTGGGTAAAGTACACTGAACCTGAAGTCTTCTAAATGTGGCTTCACACACCAACATGCGAAACTAGGCACCTACAGAAGAATACACACCAAGCCTCTGATTCTTCCTCACTAGTCTCAGGTACAACGTTAAATAATAGTGTCGCAGTTTGGGGGCTCTGCAAGAGAAACGATACTACAATGTAGGGTGCCTATTTTATAAGAATATTTGTAGTAGTCACCCAAAGAATCACATGCAAAAGGAGAGTACAAGACATTTGAGCACACACCAAAGAGCAGCGGGCCTGGATCCTGAGACAACCTGTGTGTGTCTGGCTGAAGGCCTGGAACTCACAGCAGCGCCTCCCGCAAGTCCGGCTGCAGGCTGAGAGCCTGTGGCAGTGTCTCAGCAGGCCTGTTTTATGAATCTACACTGCAAAAGCCCAAAGGTCAGTGGTATAAACTGAAAGTCTATGCTAGTGGGATGAAGGACCCATACTAGCAGGCTGGGGGATCCAAACTGGAGCTAGGAAGCAGCCTGCAAGGTGAGCACCAGAGCTCCCCCAGAGTACCACAGCACCCTCAGCAATGGTGCTGTCCCCAGCTCCTCCTCTGAGGAGGAGGAAAGCTGAGTTGCATCAGGACAGCCAGCGTGACAAGCTTCACCAGGAGGCTGGGCAGTGCGCCATCCTCCCCTCTGGAGCCAGGAAACAACGCTCACAGAGAGGACCAGAGTGTCCCCAAAATGACCCACAGACATATATTGTGTGTTGTTGGGCCACACTCAACAACGAGGTCCCAAGTTCCTCCTCTGATGGGAGCAACCGGGATTGCCAGGAAAGCCAACATGGCAAGGTCCCCCAGCGGAATAGCCTGAGAGAGGCAGCAGCTTTCACCGGCGCCCCAGTAGCGCCCGAACAGCTTCCCTAAGAGCCTCGGCACAGCTTTTCCAGTTCTGCCTCCTACTGATGGCCGCAGTGCTCAGGTGGGCCTTCCACACCCAGCACCTCAACAGTAACATTCAGCAGGGTACAGCAAGCTGACCACCTGCTGGCAACCTACCACAAACAAGTTGAGTGGTGCCCCTTCAAGCCATGTGAGGCAGAAACCGTGGCAGAAGGGCACAGGCCAAGCACACTCCTCAGCTCACAGGAGACAGGAAGCAGTGAAACACAGAGACACAGAGACAGGGGCAAGTGATCCTGTTCCGGGTCAAAACCCAATGACCCATCTCTTAACAGCTCTGCATTAATTTTTCAGTGAGGCCAATGCCCTCACGGTTCAATCAAATTCCAAAGCCTGCTTCAGAACACTTTTGAAGGAAGCTACTACACCCCTCAACACAGGCATATAAATCCTAAGCCTCAGGATTTTCTTTCTTTTCGTGTATGTGGTACAGGGTCTCATATGCAGCTTGGACTCCTAGTGATGCTTCTGCTTCTGGACTCCCCAGTACCAGGATTACAGGCTTGTGTCACCATGCTCAGACTCGGTAGTGGCTCAGCACTCCCAGGGGCAGGGCCTGCACTACATGTGGTCCCAGAGATCGAACCTGGGTCCCTGAGCTTGCCTACGCAGGTGCGTAGTCTGCTTAGCTATCTCACAGGTCCAGCATCAGGATTTTCAAATGTGGCCTTGTATGGATGGAGCGTGTTAACAGATAATTTGGGCAAGGTCTTGAGACCAAACCACCCTGGACATGAGATGGGTCTTAAATCCCAACACAGTGTTCCTCATAAGAGGAAGGCAGAGAGGATTTAATTTAGCAAGACAAAGGAGAAAGCAGGTGAAGACAGAGGCAGACATTGGTTTATGCTGCTAAGACCAAGCAATGCCTGAAGTCACACACCACTGAGAGGGGCAGGGAAGCACGGTCCCCTCGAACATCAGGTGGGATCGCGACCCTGCTTGCTCCTTGAACTTGGAGTTTTAACTACAAGAAGATAAATTATTCCTATCATCTCTTCTTCTTTTAAATCCCTCAGTTTGTAAAGGCTCTTTATGACAGCTCTAGGAAACTAATTTATACTGAAATTACCAGTCTTTCATTTTCTTAAATGATCATCTAAAATGCTGAGCCTAGAGATCCTACTCTAAACCATTTGGCTTTGATTAGGAAATCAAGGTTTGAAATGCCATGCTCAAAATAGTCAGAAATTTTTTTAAATATGTGACAGAAATGTACATATGTATCTATGTACATATGCACAGGACAGGCTGAGCTTGGTGGCCCACACTTGTAATTCCAGTGCTCCTTAAGCAAGAGGATCCCAAATTCTGCCTACCCTGGACAATTTAGCAAGACTGCCTCACTAAGACAATCATACTAATTTCTACGAGTTTGTTGAAAGGAACAGTGCTTGTATTGTTTGAACCATTTTGCATGCCTACATCTGGTAATCTGAACAACTATTTTCAAGATAACTATATGCAATATAATAGCCACTGTTAATTTCCTATCACCTTGTTTTGAAATTCTGTATTTTTTCTTTTTACTTTCCTCTTTAACATCAAAATAATCAAAGGCAAAAGAAGTAGGACAGTTTATTAGGCGCTTTGTCCTCAAGGAAAAGAAAGGAAATACATTTCCACGCAAGCTGTCTCACTGAGGATAGCATGGCTTAGGGATGAGGATTATTTTGTTCTGTTCCTATAGCAGCCTAATTAGCTTTGCTTTAATGTGCGTGAAGCATGAAAGAGAGAGAGCAGAAGGAGTCAACGCGAGGAGCTCCGCTCTCACCCGCAAATCTGCGTTGCACACTGCAGCCTGTCAGGAAAGCCTGTAAATCCCCACAGTGCATTTTTGGGTATGAACACGTTTTTATTTCGAGCCTTTCTCTTATGCTAATAAGAAATCTTTACAGCAAGCATGAGCTAAAGCAGAACATAAGTGGCAAGGCGGGCTTCTAAATGCTGCACCATCCTCCCGCCAGCCTCATTTCAAATAATTCTCAGAACATTCTGCACTAATCTGTCATCCTCCAGTTGGGGCGGAACCAGGCTTCTCTAAAGCTCTGCTATGCTTACCTGGGAGTGGAGAGAGAAGTCCCAGGACCGAGCCTGGAGCAGAAGGGGACCCCTGCTCCTGGCGGTGCTGGTCCAGGAGTTGAGCGTAACCGTGAACTCCTCGTTTAACAGCATGGCCCTGGGCAAGTTACTTTGCATTAAACCAACAGCTTCAAATTACACATCTTCTAGCATTTTTATCTATACTGGCCCATGCTTGCATTATATCATGGTTACACTCACCATGGGCAGCTGGCATGCGTACCTGACATGTCTGGACTCTTAATAGGTCCCCTTTCCTTCTCTCTCATCTGCCTCCCTGCATCTCCCGGAAGCAGCGTGCGTTTCCGTTGTGTGCAGTGTGGCGCACTGTGGAATGATTGATCAAGCTGCCCAACATTTGCCTTGTCTCACACGCTCATCTTAAATCTACTCTCTCCGCAGTCTTCACGTCTGCAGTCTGTTGTATTGACTCCTTCCACTATGATATCCAATAGCTCTCAGAAGCGTGTCCCAACCGACTGACTGACCGACCGACTGGAGTTCTCTGTCCTTTGACTACTGTCCTCTCACCCCCAACTCTAGGAGCCACCATTTCATTTTTGCGTTGTGCACCTTTGAGTTTTTGTTTCCTGGTACCTCATGTGTGCTAGGTAAACTCTCTACCATGGAACTATATCATCTATCCCCTTTTAAATTTTGTTTGAGAGGAGGTCTCACTAAGTTGACCAAGATAGCCTTGAATTTACCCATCACCTGCCTTAGTCTCCCAGTCGCTGTGATTACAGGTTTGTGTTTGGCTCAATCTGACCTCAACTTGTAAGGTAAGGTCATATTGTCTTTAGTTTTTTTAGTTTTCTATATTTTTTCAAGATAGGGACTCAGTATGTTGTTTATGCTGCCCTTGAACTCACGATGTAGCCCAGGCTGGCCTTAAACTCACAGTGATCCTCCTGCTTCAGCCTCCAGAGTTCTAGAATTTCAGGTGTATGCCACCACACCTGGCGATACTTGTCTTTTTGTGCCTAGCACACTTCATTTAGTATAATGTCCTAGGACTCATCCACATAGTCGCGAGTAGCTAGGTTTCCTTCCTTTTAAGCCGACCAATATTCCACAGTGCACGTTTACCATGGTCAGTGGCCACAGAGGTTCACTCTCTCCTAGCCATTGTGACTAGAATTGCAATGAACGTGGGCGTGCAGAAGCCTCTTCGCTGTACTGCTGTGACAGCGCCTGGATTTGCTACCCTCAGCCCTCCCCACTACTGGAGACAGCATATGGACTCTTTTTAGGAACCTCTGTAGCTGGAGACAAGCAACTTAGGCCTCTCTGTCTTGGCTTCCCCATTTGTAAAGGAAGATAATAATAGTGCCTAGTGCATAAAGGCTTTGGAGCCGGTGTTGCTAAGTCCTGTGGTCAGTTCTCCTCATCTTGCTCGGCTTACTAGTGTCCTTGGTCACTTTCTCCACTTGCTGTGAAACTCAGCACTATCTCCTAGTACCTCCTGCAACCCCAGAGCATGTGTCCCCTTCGTAGGTCGGGGTTTGGAGCACTGAGATTTGGTGCTTAGGCCTCACATTCTCTTACCCCCTTGATATCACTTAGCCCACACCCTTCCTCCTCACCTTCCTATTGAAGACTCCTACTTCAGACCCAACCTCACCTCGGAGCTGCAGGCTACACAGTCCACTCAGCCATCTCCACCTGCTGTCGACTAGATATCCCAGAGCTGACGTGGCCACTCCAAACTCTTAATTTCCATCTCAGGACCAGCTTGCCACCTCTTCCCTGCTATCTGCTTCAGGAGAGGGTTCTCTGAGCGTGGGCTTGGGCTTTGGCTGGGGCTTCTTCTCTTGGTCTGGTATCACATCCCCCTTAATTGCTCTTCTCTCATTACTGGGACAAAATACTCAACACTCAACATTAAGGAAGGAAAGGTTTATTTAGCTCACAGTTAGTGGAGGTTTCGGTCCACACTCAGCTGGCTCCAAGGAAGAGCAGCACATGGCAGAGAGCAACCATTCATCATGGAGGTGGAAAGCAGCAAAGAGCAAAGGGCGGGGCAGCAGCTTTGGCATTAGCAAGCCTCTCTCCCCTCCTCACACTGTGATGCAGATTACCTGCCCCAGGCTGGGTGCAGCACCCACGCCCACAATCCCAGTACTGGATCATGAATTAATCACAAACTCTAGAGGCCACCCCATGATGCATGAGGCTTTGGGTGGACAACTAGACACAAGCTATAAAAAATCCAAATTCATCAGCAAATGTTGCCACTATAATTTCAGAGAATACCATAAGTTTACCATCGCTCCCTCCTCCAACTTTGGCTTGGGCCTTCAATCCACACCCTCCCCCTCCCTCCAAGCCTTGGGCAGTACCTCTGATCTGGCCTCCTACTTCCACCCTATATCTTCCCACCCATTCTCCACTCATCTAGCAAAGTAATTCCTTAAAGGTCGATGTCAAAATATCTGCTGGTCAACACTACAGTAGCTTCCTCATTTCACTCAGACCCTAGGGCACTACCCCCCTACTATTTCCTGGTCAGTGGCTTCCTATACCCAAGGCTGAGCTATTTTTTTTTTTTTTTTTTTTTTTGAGACAGGGTCTCGCTATGCAGTTCAGGCTGGCCTTGAGCTCATTTTTGTAGCCCAGACTGGTCTCGAACTCACACTGATCCTCCTGCCTCAGCCTCCCGAGTGCTGGGATTACAGGCGTTCGCCACTACACCCGGCCAAGGCTGAGCTATTATCTCTGTTTCAAAAACAAACTGGTATACACTGCACAAAGTAACCTCTCTGGGACTATCTGTCCCCCGCCCCAATCCTCACACTAAGTTCTATCATCTACTTGGTATTACATATGTGTCTATGGTCTGTCTTTTTAACCAAGTGCAGACTCTGAGAGCGTAAGGGGTTTGATTCATTCATTTCTGCAGCCTTGGCACCTAGAGTGCTGTTTGATACATTCATAACTATTGAACAATTGAATGAGTGAATGAATGAATGAATGAATGAATGAGGCAAGGTAAGGAAGGTATGAGACATACCAGTTCATTGATACCTGCTGATGTGTTTGTTTAGTAATGATTATTTGTCCAGGAATTTTATGTATTCCCTCCTGACTCTTCAAGTTTTTAGCTTTCTTACTGTTATGCTCAATCTCCCTCCACTATGATCTCAAGACTAGCAGGAAGAAAGCAGCAAGGACATTTATGTCAAGAAGAATGTCCCCAGCTAGCTTTCCTCTGTTGTCACCAATTTCGGTTCTACCAGATATGCACATCATGAGGATGATGGGATGACCTGGTCTTCAAGTAAAGCCATGGAGTGTCATGGATGTGGCTTATGGGACAATCTCAACACAAATAACATAAGGTTTTTGTTTTGATTTGTTTTGTTTTGTTTGACAGAGTCTTGTCCTGTAGTCCAAGCTGCCCAGGACTCACTGAATAGCCCAAGACTGCCTCTGCAAACATAATGCCTCCACCTTAGCCTCCCCATATCTGTCCTGTTGCTTTACTTACTAACTGTCCTAATCATTTTGACACCCAAAACTTATAGGGAGAGGGAGGTTTACTTTGGCTCATGCTTCAATTCATAGTCAGCTGGCTCCAAAGCAGGACGCCTGAGCAGAGGGGTGTAAAGGAGGAAAAGATATTCATCATGGCAGCCAAGAAGCAGAGAGAGGAAAGGAGGTGCTGAAGAGGGAGACGCACCCTTCCAGACCACACCCCATGGCTGCCTTTTCCAGCCCAGCCACATGTCCTAACAGCAAGCAGCTGCACCACTCCTGTGACCCAATCATCTTTCAAAGCTCCCATGTCTGACTGCATGAAACTCTGGGATATTGCGCCCCTGGCTCCCAAAATTGTCATGTATATCTCAATATGCAAAATGGACATAGTCCATCAGTAAGAGTTAGCTAAGTCCCTGTGTGCTATGCTGGCCCCACCGAGAGAGAGAGAGAGAGAGAGAGAGAGAGAGAGAGAGAGAGAGAGAGAGAGAGAATTAGTTAAGTCCTCATAGTTCGAGCAGTGCTGAACATTCCAAAGTCTCCTCACAGACTCAAGGTAAACTCTTAGCTGTGAGCCCCTATAAAAAGAAAAAGTGAAGCTCAACGCTGTTGACATACAGTGCCATGGGGTAAATATTCTCACTCCAAAACACAGGAACAGGTGGACAGAAAAAAGTCAGACCAAAGTCAAAACTGAAATCCAGCAGCATGACCCTAAATCCTAGAATTCTTAGCCCAGCACTTGAGGCAAGTCATAACAAAGAGACACCAACAGCAAAAGGCTTTGACATCTATCCCTACGGCACTGACTGCAGTATCCCTCACACGTGCCAAGTTTCTGGTTTCTTTAACTTCCTAGGGTCTCCACTATACTTTTGGCTTCAACTTCATAGCTTTATCCACTGCTCTTTCAAGAGCACACTGCCTGACCTGCCAATTTTTCTTCTGAAATCATAGTAAAAGCCTTTATGGTCCTATTCTTGGATTCCATACTGTAAATATCTGTAAAACGAGCACCACATCAATGACACCAAGGCCTTCCACCAGTTCGAACAGTAGCCAGGCCCTGTTGTATCATGGCTGAAGAGGTCTGGCTGTCTCAAACTTCCCCCTTCCCTGGGACAATAAAGCAAAATGAAGAGTGTTATTTTGGTTCATGTTTCAATATAGTAGGCTGGCTCTGATTTAGGACAGCATGGCACAAGGTCATGGCAGAGCAACAGCTGCTCGCCCCATGTCAGAGAGAAGCAGAGAGAGAAGGGTGAAGCTGAGGTGCAAGTTGTGCCCTTCTAAGCTCTTACCCCAGAGATCACTACTTCTAACAGCAAGTCAGCAACATCACCCTCATAACCCAGGAACTTTCCAAAGGTCCCCCCCTAGATCATCACCTTGCAAATGTCTCACCTTTGAGCATGGGATGCTCTTGGAGGACAGCTAGGTACAAACCATAACACTAACTTTGACATTTCTGTCTCTCAGACTGATCCTAAGAACTAGTCCCCAGTTGTTCAGAAAACAGTCAATTTACCTCTAGTGAGTATTACTCTGTTTTGGAGATTATATAAATATATTGACTTTTGTTGAAGAGAGATAAATCCTGGGAAAAGGAGACCAAATAAAGTTATAGGTCTATTTGCACTGGATACTGGGACAGAAGTCCCATGTGTTATCGATCTCCACATTTTTTGGTGGCTTTGCAGTGCATGCTCTTCATGGACACACAGAGAAGTGAACACACTCTCAGCGCATCATTTAAAGGGACTGTATAGTGCCCAGGAATTGTTGGAATGAATTGGAATTCTGGCATGGGACTGTATGCACTCAGATGCCTGGGGTTGGTAGACAGCCAAGCCAGTCAGAGATAAGGTCATCCATAGGCAGTGCTCACGACCAGCAACCAGGTGCAAATGGCCCTGGCAATCACCAGCGTCAGGTGCAAGCCAAAAGCCAACCTGTGGCCCCAGCACTTGGGAGAACTAGGAAAGTTACTAAGCCAAAGGCCAATAGACTGGGCCTTTGTCCAAAACCAGGGGAGCCCCCATGTACTCTAAGGGCAAAACATTTTTGGAGACATCTTGGCAGGATTCTTAGACAGAAGGAGACCAAATCACTGACTCAGAGAAACCAGACCCTCTCTGGAGGGACCAAACGTTTTGAGGCATGACTGGAACATTCTCGGGTGGGGCATTTCACTGAAAAACAAACAACTTACTAGTTCATCTCCATCCAAAACAAGTCTCCCTGTAAGCGGCCCACCATGGCCTCTTCCTCGAATCTGGCCACACCTGAAGTTTTCTCAGAAGCTCCAGTCTTTGCACTGGCTATAGGACCTCTTTGCCTAATTTTTGGGCTTGTCCTGATCCAACACCCGCTCTGCCCTCCATGCCAATCTCCCTCAGGCCACCTGAGAGCTTCCTTCCTGAGCATCTGTGCCTCTGTTCACCTCAGGGAATAAAGAGGAGTAAAGAGTTCAGCAGCTGAGAGACCAACTGTGGAATCAGAAACCTAAAGCCCTGGTCTACGATTTTCAGTAATGGATGAGCAGGTCTGCACAATCAGTGAAAGACTGTAAGTACTTTCCTACACTCCCTAGCAATAAGGTAGTGGGAACGAAGGACCACACACACACACACACACACACACACACACACACACACACACACACACAGCACGGCCAGAGAAAAGACTGTACTTGAGTTCGATTTCCCACGGACAAGGCACAGCTGAGATCACCCAGGGGCCGACTGGCCTTCTCCCCCATCCCCACCTCTAGATAGCAGGCTCCGAGGCTGAGTATTCTAAGGTGAATTCAAGGTAGTTATTTTTCTGGGCAAGCCTGCCCTACTTCTATAAAAGAGCAATCCTGGATGGGGCCCCTTACTGAAACATGAATGGGTCCATAATGGGTGCAACTGTGCCCCCCACACACAAATATCACATTGCTAGAGGCACAGAGAATAATGAATCTAGGCACATACACAGGATTTTGAAGAATCAGCTGGGCAAAAACATACAAATTGAGGCCCAGCAGGATGGCTCAGTGGTCTAAAGCGCCTGCTTAGGAAAGCTTGGGCGGCTGCAGGGACTGCAGTTAGATCCCCGGCACCACATGCTGCGCCAGCCCTGCCCTCAGGGCAGGCTGAGCCCGCCATAAAAATAAATAAATAAACAAACAAAAGTTCTGAAACAAGAAAAAAATAAATAAATAAAAATAAGAATTAAACATTAAAAAAAGCATACAAATTATCTCTCTGATATTTTCATATTGATTATATATTGTGATGATAGTATTTGGGAGCATTTGGTCAATATTTAAATTAACTCCACCTCTTTCCTTTTTAATGAAGCTAGTTGGCTAAAGATATGGGTTTCTTAATTTCTAAAACCTGAAAATGTCACCTTATTTGGCAAAAAGAAGGCTCAAAATTTTTTTGTTCTCTCTTTTTTTCTTCTGTTTTTTAAAGACAGAGTCTTGCTACATAGTTCAGACTGTTCTTGGACTGAGCATGCAGCCCAGGCTGACCTCAAGCATAGGGCAGGCCACCCTACGGGCTCATAGGTCTTTTGGAACTGAAGCACAGGGCACAGCATTAGATGCCATCACCTCTACAATTCCTTGAAGTGACATCGGAATGGTAGCCCAGAGGTTGGGCACTTGCTTCGTGTCTTAGTTACCTTCTCACTGCTGGGACTTCAGCCCCACCACCCTCAGGGGAAGGAAGGAAAGGCTGACTTTAGCTCATAGTTTGTAGAGGGCTCAGTGAATAGTCAGTGGTGCCAAGGCAGGGTGTGGAATGGCAGGGGCCTGGCAAAGGAGAAAGCCCATGGCAAAGCTGGCAGGGAACAGCAGTGCTCAAGGGAGTCGAGGGCAACACCCTCACTCTGACGTCGCACCCAGCTGTCAACCCATTTGTGGGTGAATCCCCTGGCACACACCCACAATCCAGGCACTGCCCAAAGCCCCCACTGTGAGCACACAAGGATCCGGAGGGGACATCTAGAGGTGAGCCATAGTCACAGCCAGCATAACAAGAGGTCTAGGTTGGATCCCCAGCACAGCCAAAAAAAACCAGATGAGCACAATTCTTTGAAGACCATGAGCCATGCAGCTCTGCTGGTCACCCTTTCAAGGCCATCCCGCCTGGACATACCACATAACTGCCAATGTGCATCTTTCATTTCTAAGCAGTTCAGAGTGTGGCTCCCCTTGCAAATTAAACCCAGGCAAGAGGCAGCATAATGCGGTGCTTTGGATCCAAGCTCTTTTCTTTGTCTGCTTATATGTGAAATGAGGGTGATGGTAAATAATTCCTTCCTTAGGGAGTCATGAGAATTTCAGTAATGCATCTGAAATGCATAACACTTTGCCTAACATGGAAAACACTCAATCTATGGTTCCTCAACCCATCTTTAGTGATGATGTACACTGTGACTACCATCAAGAAGTCAGCCAACAGCTAGTGCTAGCAAGGCTGTGGTCGGGGAGAGGAGCCCTTCTCTGCTGTTGGTAAAAAAGCAGACCACCACAACCATGTGAAAATCAGTATGGAGAGTCCTCAGAAAATGAAGCCTAGTGGTCCCATTGGCCCCAACTAGTCCCTTTCTGGGTATTTTTCCAGAAGAATTAAAAACTTTATACCACAAAAAAGTAAGTGAATTCACATTTATAGCAGCGCAATCTGTCATAGCTAACTCTTGGAAACAACCCAAAAGCCCATCCACTGAGGAATGAATAAAAAAATGTGGTATTTTTATGCAATGGAGTACTACCCAGTGATAAAGAAAAACTCAAGGCTTTTATATGTAAATAGATGCAAGCAGAAACCATATTCATAAATGAAATAAATCAGACTTGCATGTGCAAACATCATATTGTCTCCCTGGTATAAGAAACTGAAAGAGTGAATAAGATCCAAAATACACAGCAGATACTGTGAAAGGGAAAGAAACTGCTCAAGAGGGAAAAACAACCAGGAAGGGAAAAAAAAAAAAAAAAAAAAAAAAAAAAAATATATATATATATATATATTATATATTATATTATATTTTATATATTATATATATTTTATATATTATATTTAAAAATATATAAAATATATAAAAAATATATAAATATATAAATTTATTTTTATATAAATATATAAATATATATAAATATATATTTATATATATAAATATATATATAAATATATATATTTATATATGTAAATATATATATAAATATATATATTTATATATATAAATATATATAAAATATAAATATATAAATATATAAAAATGTATAAAATATATTTTATATATTATATATATAATATATATATATATATATGTTAACTGACATAATTATATTACTAATTTCTATTAGTTCTTGAAAGGAAGTTGGTACTTATACTGTTTGGTCAATTTTGCATACCTATATCTTTCCATCTGAACAAGTATTTTGAAAATAATAATATGCAGCATAATAACTATTGTTGATTTCCTGTGATCTTGCTTTGAAATTGCGTACCATTATTTTTGCTGTTTTTCCTTTCTTTTCAAAATAGATGATGATGACAATGACAGATGCGGTACCGTCCTCTCATCTCTCATCCGCAGGGACCCTTTAGCCAGCTATCTGCACGTAAGATCTAGAGCTCCTATTCCCACTCCCAGGCACGGCGGCTGAGTTCTGCCCCCACACCCAGGTCCCTGGCTCTGCTGGCATGGCTTCTTGCTCAGTTCCTGCTGGTCACCTGCCTTGGGCTGGGCTGTAGGGCTCTTGACAAGGACCTTCTGCAGAGCTCACGATTCCGTGAGCGGGGAGGACCCGTATCTGTGTGCAGAATGCGAACCTCATGTGGACAGAGGCTCTTGGCACAAGCTGCCTCTGGTCCTCTGGGAGTGCTTAGGGAAGCACAGGTCCCCAGCACACAGTGCGACTCATAATCTCAGGGTGAAACTGGGGCTCTGTGTTTTAAGCAGACTTTTTAAAGAGATTGATGGTTAATAGCTTTGCTTATGAATATCAGTACTGGAGAACCAAATTGATTGCTTATTAGTTGAGAGACCTTAGACAATTTCCTGAATGTTGTTGTACTCCACACGTGTGCACACACATACGCATGCGCACACACATTCACTAACAGTAGCAAATTCATAAGATTATTAGAGCATTAAATAAGATAGTAGTCATTAAATATGTCCTATGACCTTGCTAGATAGCCTATATTAGCTCTGGGATTCATAGAATCTCTAGGATTTCTCTACCTAAACTTTCATATCATCCATGAATTAAGAGTCAGATTTTTTCCATGTGTTTACCTTTTCTTTTTTATACATACCTTATTGCATCAGCTAGGACCCCAAAGCAAATGAGGGACAGCCTCAGGGACAAGGCACACCTCTCATGCTCCCAAATTTAGGGGACCCTGTTTGCTCTGTCTTACACTGTAGCTAGCACGCAGAAGAGGTTGCTGGATTCAATAAAGCTAGCTCTGTCCAAAGATAAAAATGACATTGGTTTCTTTGGCACCTCACCCAACCAATGCATCTGTTAAGTTATAAGTAAGAACCTATAATTAGTAAAGAAATAACACTGAAATTAAAATTGAACTGGAAACTCTTCCCCTTGGTACTGGAGGTTGAACCCGGGGCCTTCACACGGAGCTACCCCCTCTCCAACCCTGTTTTCAAGGCAGGTTTTTGCCATGTCAGTCATGCAATCACCCGAGGTAGGTTAGTGATCGTAATCCTCCTTTAGCCACCTCCCTGAGTGCTAGGACTGTACCGCAGCTCACAGCTGGAAACATTCCAAGTGTAAAACTCTCCTTGTGGGCTTTGGGAAGTTGGGAGTAAGCTGTGTACTTTGAGTGCAGCTGGTACTGCACTGCTGGCTTCTCTAATGAATTGGTACCAAATTGGTCACCCTCAAAAGAGAAAACAGATCTAATTAAGATGTCAGGGACAAGTCAAAGAGTCACAGCTTGTCTTGGGACAGAAACTGGAAGAAGCAGGAAAATCGATTTCTACATATGATCAAAATGCTACAGAGGTCCAGTCAGTTCTAACCGTGTGATGGAAAAGAAAACCTAATGCCTTGGTGATTAAACATTTAAATATAAAAGTATATGCAAAACTCAATTAAAACATATTTCACATGCATCGGTGACTTATGGAGTGGGCTATAGAGGAGAGAGCAGAAAAAGATGTAACAGGATGTATAACAGTTCCCACTGCAGGAAAGTTAATGTGTTATGGTAGATGTTAGACTTACACACTAGAAATAGAAACTAAGGTGACCCCTACTTTTTTTCCCCCTACAAAATTTAAAATGGAAAAGGAATGACTGAAAGCAGCTAGATTTACACAGGAAATCTTTCTGAAGAACACATCATGTGGTGGACTGACAACTGGAGGTCAACTTGTAATGCCCAGCTGGGTGCAGGGGGGGGGGGCCCACCTTGGGACTGCTGCCCGCAGCGTAGGAAGGAGAACTGTAGGGGCTGCCAGAAGCTGGTGAGAAGCTGTGCAGAGGGTACCAGAGGCAACAGACAGCTGTAGAGAGCCCTAAGGAGCTGTTGGGATCTGTTGGCTCTTGTGGAGGACCTTTTCATATTAAATTTCCGCAGGAACTCATCTGTCCTCATCCTTGGAGAAGCTGTGGACCTCACTGTCCCTGAGGACGGCTGAGGTACTTTTCAGGGGAGCTCTGGTGCTTACGTTGAGTGTTGCTTCCTGGCTCCAGCGCAGATCCCTCAACCTGCTAGAATGGATCCTTCACCCCACTAGCATAGACTTTCCAGCTTCTACCACTGACCTTTGGGGTTTCTCAGCTCAAGTCCACGAAGCAGGCCTGCATGAGACATTGTCATAGGCTCTAGGTCCTAGAGCCCTAGCTCTAGCTGGAGCCATGCCGGACATTACCATGGCATCCAGGCCCTTAGACGGAGATTTGAGGTCTTTAGCATGCAGACAGATTTCCTGTGCTCTTTATATATGATTCTTCGAGTGTTTCATTACAAAATAATCTTGTAAAATATGTGCCCTGTATTGCATTGTTTCCTCTGGCAAAACTCCAAACTACAACACAGTATTTAGAAAAGAGCTTTAAAGAAAGTAACACAACCTGGATAAGGAACAAGAATATAAATGTAAACTTTATAAAATATGTTTAATTACAGGTATTTTATGTTTTCCTGGTCATTTCAATAAAACAAGCACACTTTAAAGAAGGAGTAGGAAAAGGACAACGTAAAGGTAGCTGCATTTTGACCTCTGTCTCATCTCTTTGTTCATGAAGAATTCCACAACCTAAGGCTTGCAGAGTCAGGATGAATTATATATACACTTACCTTCCATGCATCACCAAGTTAGCAAATCATCAACTACCCACCTTTGCAAAATACCTTCCAAATTCCTGAAAATTAATTAGTGGTGGCATCATGTTTTTGAGTAGCATCAACAGAATTCATCCAAAAATTTATTTCTGTGGTTTAGGCCATTTTTAGAGGTTGTGGTTAATTATCAACCAATATAAAATCCCATTGGGTTATATGATTGACCTGGAAATGGTCTTTCTAAATACTTTATTGCCTGGCAATTATAGAGAAATAAAAATTTATACAAAAGTGTAATATCTCTCTCTCTGTGCTTTGATTAGAACTACCTCAAAGCTTTCACTCAGAATAAGAAAGTAATAAACAAGAAAAAAACTTGGATGATTTTTTTTTTTTTGCCTGTTATCCACAGTTTTACTCTGAGTTTAATTTTATTACTTAACATGTAAAACACACATTTTTCTGAAGCCAAACTGATGTAAGGCCTATTCAGAGAAATCTTTCTTCTATTCCTACTCCTCCATGTTCCTTTTCTGTCTTCAGAGATAAATATTTCATTAATTTTGAGCTGGTCCTTATAGCGTGTCTTTGCACAAACAGGAACAAATTCACATGTGCACGCCTGCCCATTTTCACATGTTGCTCCCACTGACCCAACAGCACACGACACTTACAATTTGGCAGCCTGGCTTTTGCACTTAAGCTTGTTTTCAGATTGCTCCAGATCAGAAATCCTCCCTGCTCTTCTTCATCATCCCATTGGAAGCTTCTGTGTGATCCCTGTAAAATATTATTAACCAAGTCATTAAAAGTGTGGACTGAGCTCTTGGCAGAGTGTAGCCAGCTCTGCTTATCTACAGCACATTTCAACTCTGGGAGAATTTACCCAGGTCTCTCGCCTCCCAGCTCCAACTGCTGGTACATGCTGAGAGCACAAAAAAAACGATTCTGATCATTTGCCTGGGCAAAGCGCAGCTAAGTTTCAGGCTGGAATGACACAGAGACAGCAGAAGTAAAATTTACAGTCAAGGAGAAGGAAACAATTTCTCTTTTGGGTCTCTGGAAACTAATACCTGGGAGGGGGAATCATGACCTTGCCTGAAGGGTAATGTTTATATGAACACAATTAAGTGGGTGAGAATTGGAGACCTCCCCCTACCATACCCCCAGTAAGCCTTGGAGGAGGCAGGCATCAGGCCCAAATGCAGACTATAAGGCTTGAGTCTATGTAGAATGTACTGGCGGTGGTGGTCTGTGTGTGCGCACGCATGCACGTGCGTGCCTCTGTGTGTGTGTGTGTGTGTGTGTGTGTGTGTGTGTGTGTGTGTGTGTATGTCTCATTTGTTAACTGGACGCCACTCTCTAGGACTCACTCTTCTGTTGAAACTATTAAGTAAGTTGGCTGTCCTAAATGTATGAAATGGCATAATCATGTGACCAGCACAGATAACTGTACGATGAAGTGCTCTACCCTTTGGTTTCCGGCTGTGCTCCACAGTCTACAAAGTGTTCTTCTCCTTAATCAAAGATGACATTCCAGAATCCCTCATTACAAATGCACTCATATTGGTATAGAGAGGCTCAGAAGCTCACCTTTCATTGATTTGACTCCTTCAGACTAGAAAATTGCCTCACCAGTAGCAGAGAAGTGGCAGCCCTGTCCCCAAAGCAAACTGCCCTTGATGACAATTGATCCAAGACCTCATCAAGCTCACATTCTAGACAAAGGTCAGGGTCATTCGACCCCTTTAAGTGATATGAGCCTACAAAACTTGAGGCTACCAGGGCAGATAAACCATGAGGTCATATTTGCTTTAGAAACAAACTCTTTTTTTCTGGAGAATTCCTTTTAGTTACCAGTTTCTTTTGTGTACTTAAAGTAATAATCAACTACATTCAAACACACCTTTCAGAAATTTGCTCCTGAAGAGAGTTCTGCACACAAGAACTTACTGTTTTGCTGGAAAAAATAAATAAATAAAAACCCAACTTGCAATGTTGCTGTTTGACATGTTTAACACAACAACCAATTATGGAAGTTTAATTTTAATTATAGGTGATATAATTTGGGGTTACAGGAGCTATAAGGTAAATTAGCCTGCCATTTTTCAAGGCCTTGTTGAGACTATGTGGAATTTAAAAAGATACTTTAATGGATATAAAACATGGAAATGTTGAAAAGTTACAATGTAGTAGCCAACTACCTTCACTCAGGACTTTAAAGTCTTGGGCCCACTATTAATACAAACTACAAAGCAAAACTTGGGGACAGGTTCATTCCTAAGAATAAAACACCCCACCATCTTCTTTCCTCAGCTCCCCAATCCAGGAATGGGGTTGATCCCAGGGAGCTCTGAGCTCCATCCCTCTTATTATTTTGAGACAGAGTCTCCTTAAATTGCCCAGGCTAGCCTGGACCTTCAATCCTCCTGTCGCAGCCTCCCAGTAGCTGGGATTACGCGCACTGGACCCCAGGCCCAACTCTTCCCTGTTACTTTAAAAATAAATTACTCCGACTCATGGCGCTAATTAAACTTTTGTGACAGTCTGTGTAGGCGCACATAACACTATGAGGACACACTACATAATTTGCTGAGACTTTCAGAAGAGCGACCACAGGCTGTGAGCCCGAGCGCAGGTCCCGCGCAGGTTGCGAAACCCGGCTGTCGGCTCTGTTTTTCCTTCACAGGGTCGCAGCCGCCAGGAAGCCTGTGACAGGTCAGGGAGGGTCGCTGATCTTCCACATGGCAGTTTTAGGGAAAGCCGCTAAGCTCAGCTAGTTACCTAGAAAGCACGGTCTTGCAAAACCACAAGTGGTCCTTTTCTCCCCTTTATTTTTTCTTTCCTTTCAAAGAAAGGCTCTGCAAATTAGCATTTTTCATTTCTTTCTCTTTTATTTTGTAAACAACGGGCTTACATCTGGCCAGAAATCTGAGTGCCCCAAGTCCGAGCGGTCCCCTCTGGGAACGCGGGTCACCATCGAGCCTAAAAACCCGGGAAGATGCTCAGGGCTCGGCGGCCTGGTTTGGGTCTCCCCCGCCTGCCCACTCCTCGGGGCGTCCTCTCTCCTGGCCCCAACCCTCAAAAGTGGATCCCCAGCCCCGGCTGGGCGCCGCTGCCACCCTAGCGCACAGAGGCCGCTGCCCGAGCTCCAGGGCTCGCGGGCGCCGCGTGGTCCCAGGGCCGCAGGGCCGGGCGCTGTGCTACTCAGCCCGCCTCCCGCCCGCCCCCGCCCCCCCCAACCCCCTCCCCGGCCGGTTGCGCGGCCTCGCCCCGCTGCCCGGCCCCGCCCCACCGCCCGGCCCCGCCCCA
>PVJA010031266.1:0-25059 GCA_004027025.1 Myocastor coypus | reverse complement strand
TTTTTTTTTTTTTTTTTAATTAACTTTTTTCTTGTTTTAGAACTTTTGTTTGTTTGTTTATTTTTATGGCTGGCTCAGCCAGCCCTGAGGGCAGGGCTGGGGCAGCATGTGGTGCCAGGATCGAACCACATCCCTGCAGCCGCCCAAGCTTTCCTAAGCAGGCACTTTAGACCACTGAGCCATCCCGCCGGGCCCTCTCCTTATTTTTTGGATGTTGGTGTTCACAGGTGTAAAGGCCAATCCTTTTAGGATCACTGTGTCCCATAGGTTATAGTATGTTGCATTGGCATTATTGTTTGATTATAGCAGCCAATTCCTTCCTTAATGTCTTTTGTGGCCCACAGATTAAGAGTATTATTTGCTGGGTGTGATGGCACATGCCTGTAATCCCAGCACTTGGGAGACTGAGGCAAGAGGATCAGTGCAAGTTCGAGACCAGCCTGGGCTACAAAAACAAGCTCGAGGCCAGCCTGAACTGCATAGCGAGACCCTGTCTCAAAAAGACAAAGACCAAAAAAAAAAGAAAGAAAGAAAGAAAGAAAGAAAGGGTATATTATTTAATATCCATATGTCCACATGATTGCTGTTGTTTCTTTTGCTATTGATTTTTCAGTTTCAGTGCACTGCAGATATTATCAAGTACTCATGGGGTAATTTTGATTCTTTTATACTAACTTAAGTATGTTTTATAGGCAGTGTGGTCTATTATGGAGAAAGTTCCCAGCACTTGGGAGGCTGAGGCAGGAGGATTGGTGCAAGTTCAAGACCAGCCTGGGTTACAAAAATGAGCTCAAGGCCAGCCTCAACTGCATAGTGAGACCCTGTCTCAAAAAGACAAAAAAAAAAAAAAGAAAGTCCCATGTGCAGCTGAAAACAATGTGTATTCTGTGGTTGGGTGGAACACTCTTAGATATCTATTAAGTACGTTTGTTCCAAAGTTTGGTTCAACTCCAACATTTTTTGTTGATTATTTTAATGTAGTTGATCTATTTCTGCCAGTGGGGTATTGTGGTCCCCCACTATATTTGCATTGTTTATCTGCTTTTGCATTCTGTAGTATTTGCTTTATGAAGTTGGGTGTGCCAGTGTTCAGTGCGTGTTTTTAGTTATCTTTTCCTGTTGGATTGTTTCTCTAACCAATATATGGTGACTTTTGCCTCTCCTGATCAGTTTCGGCTTGTAGGCCCCTTTGCCTGAGAAGGGGGTGGCCAAGTCTATTTGCTTCTGGGTCCCTGTTACATTAATTTTTACTTCATAAAGTTCTCCTTGGGTTCAGTGTTTTTCTTGTACACAGCGTGCCCATGGATTCTTTTTCTATGATCTCTTCTGCCCGTGCCTCTGAACGGGGAATTGAGACCCTGCACCCCGGGGGTCCTCGGTGGCATGTGCCTGTCATTGCATTGTCTGTCTGCCGCTGCTGCTGAAGTGCTCGCTCCCCCTTGGGTGCTCATTTGATTAGTCTTTCGGGCCTCGCCGCCTTCCTTGTCTCTGTCTAGGGTAGTCCTGAGCATTCTTTCCTGGGGTGCCGACTGTCACAGAAACACCTTATCTCACCATCAGTTTTGAGAGGTGGTTTTGCAAGGCGGATCAGTGTGTATTGGAAGTTGTTGCCTTTTAGAGTCTGAAACACTTCAATCCCTTCTGGCCTTCTTAGGTACGTGCTGAGAAGTCTGCTGTTGTTCTGGGACAATGAGTTATAGCTAACTTGTTGCTTTTTCCTAACAGTTTTAAGATTCTCTTCTTGTATTTCACTGTAGGGATTTTGACTGTGATGTCTTATGGAGTTCTTTCCTGACTGTGGCTATTTGGAATTTTATATACCTCACTCATCTATCTGTCTAATTCTTTCCCTATATTTGGAAAATTTTCTGCTATTTCTGTAAGCAGGCTTTTTATGATTTGTGTTGTCTTCTCATTTTTCACTACTTTAAGTTAATCTTAGTCTTCTATGTTATCTAGTAGCTGCTGGATCCACTTTTTGTGATCTCGTACTCTCTTTAAATATCTCTGCCTAGCTGGTCACTTTGGCCATGTCAGCGTTGTCTTCTAGTTCTGCCACTCTGTTCTGGCATTCCTCACTGTTGAGGTAGTATTTAATTTTTTTTGCGGGACTGGGGTTCGAACTCATGACCTTGCACTTTCTAGGCAGGCACTTGTGCCACGAAGCTATCTCCACAGCCCCTGCATCCCTCACTTTTGAATTGAGTTTTTGTTTTTTGGTTTTTTTTTTTGGTGGTACCAGGGATTAAACTCAGGACCTTGAGCTTTTGGTTGGTTCCTGTTCATTGACTCTTAATTTATTGCTAAAATGATCATTTCTTGAAAATCATTTTGTTTGGCTCATCAAGCTTTTTAATGGGGCCTTCTGTAAACTCACTGATTGTTCTCTTATATCTGTTATCTGTTTAGTTAATTGGAAAAAATTAATCAATGGAAGACTGTCTTAGTTATTTTTTACTCATTGCTGGGACAAACACCCAACACTCAAAGTGAAGGGAGGAAAGGTTTATTAGCTCACAGTTACTGGAGGTTTCAGTCCATATTCAGCTGGCCCAAGGCCGAGTGGAGCAGGACGGAGAGCATCCAGTTCATGGCGGCGGAACAGCAGCAAAATGGTGACAGAGACAGCCAACCAAACATGGCAGCAGAGCAACAGCTCTAGTCTGTCTCTCTGTCTCTCTTTATATTCCAATCAGGCTCTCTTCCTTAGGATATCCACCCTAGACCACACCCATAGTCCCAGCCCTACTCAGACCAATAATCCCATCAGTATTAAAACACAATAGTCCCAGGGATCATGGATCAAGTCTCAATCTATAGAAGTCCCCGCCCAATGACTACATGAGGCTTTGGGGGGACAACTAGACATAAACCATAACAAAGACGAGACAGGAGAGCAAAGTTAGATAAAGGATCCCTTGAAGGAGTGAAAGGAAATTAATAGATAAAGTGACAGGAAAGAGCAAACCAAAAAGGGCGGGGGAACAGGAAGTTATAGGAAAAAAGAAATATTAGAGGGAAAAGGAGAGAAAAACCTAAGGCTCTAAAAAATCAACGAAGAAAAAAATTGAGTCCAATAAAAGCAATTCCTCTCCCTGAATGCCGCCCCCCCCAATCCGTAGTCTTGACGTCCAGCCAAGTCACGTTTTCTCCAGCTGGCTTTATGGTTTGTAGGGGGGTGAGGTCCTTGTAGCCCAGGCTGTCTGTGCCGAGGTGCGTGCGTCCTCACGGCTGCTGGTGATGGGGAGAGCAGACGCGGCCCTGTTCTCTGCCGTTCCCAGCAGGGCAGGGGCTCAAGCAGACTGCTCTGCCTAATGCCGGTGTGTTTGGATCCTGCCACTTGTGAGAACCAGCCCTGGCTCCTCGCTGTCAGAGTGTGTGGCCTTGTGCTGTCCTGGCTGGACCTTGAACTTCCTTCTCTGCAATTGTTACTCACCTAGTCACTGTGGTAGGGTGACACTAGGGACCCTGAAGTGAAGTTCAGTTGCCGTTCTGTGGCTCAGGCCTAAGCACTAAGCCCTCCCCCTGTGACTCCTGACTGTACCCTGCCCAGTGTGATGGGCACTGCCCTGGATCTTCTGCTCTGGCCTGCTGTGGAGGAGTCACGTCCAGAGCAGTAGCTGTGGGCTTCGCTCGGGGCTGGTGCTGTGGCCTGGCTGCTGCTGTCCCTGGAGCCACCAAGCCTCTGGCGTGTGCTGCTCCTCCCGGGGCGCTGTGCTCAGCCCCAGCAGGTCAGCCGGTCTGCTGGTGCCTCTGCTACCCTGTGCTGAGGGGACATAAAATGCAGAGCGGGCTCAGAGCGGGCAGGAGGCCGGGCTCCCTGGTGGGGAGTTGGCCCGGCGCAGGCGCGGCCTCCAGGCTCCTGTCTGGGTGTGCTGCCTGCATCTGCATCGGAGTGTGTACGTGTGCACATCGGTGCACGTGCGTGTGTGTGCGTGTGCCAAGCATCTATGTCTGCTCGCCCGCACCATCCTCACTGAGATTTCACCACCTTCCCCACCGAAGCATTCCTTCTCCCCAGGCCTGTAGCGCGTCGTCTCTGCGTCTTCCGGGAAGCGCCCCAGAGTGGGTGCCGCTGCTCTGTCACTGTAGAACCTCACACTCCCAACATCCCAGAAGCCCCACCTGGATCTTTTTGCCAGGCTCCAGCGGTGTCTAGAAGCTAGACCAGTGCACTGTGCACTTTATTTTCCTCCAGCATGTGGCACCATGGGCATCACCAGGACTGGGATAAGGGAGGGGCTGGGGACCCGTTAGCTGACAGACTTCCTTGGGGCACAGGAAAGGAGGAGAGATCTGCGAGCAGCTGCGTGCCCTGGGTGCATCCCTGGACTGGGACCGAGAGCGTTTCACCATGGATGCCGTGAGTGTCCTGTGGCAGGCGCCATGGGCGCTGCGGGCTGGAGCCCGGGCTGGCCCGGGGCTGTTGGGTGTATTGGGAAAGGGAGGTGGGGATGACAGGTCCTTCAGGGGTGAGGAGTGGCAGAGAAGGACCCTCAGGTGCTTCTAGGGCTCCTCGGTGGCCGTCACCGAGGCCTTCGTGCGGCTCTACCACGCGGGATTGCTGTACCGGGACCGCCAGCTGGTCAACTGGTCGTGTGCTTTAAGATCTGCCATCTCGGATGTTGAGGTGAGGGGGAGCAGAGCTGGTGAGGGAGCTGCAGCCCAGCCACCCTGGGGGATCTCGGGTGTGCGAGCTGGACCTGTGCTGCCTGCCCCAGCGGCTGTCGCTAGCCGGCCGCAGCTGTCCCCAGGCTGTGCGGCCTCTTGGCCTCCACTTCCTGAGCCATCAGTAGGGAATGATGGGATGCCCACCTCGCTGCCGCCGCTAAGTGCCAAGTGAACTGTTGCAGAAGGTGTGGGGATGATGCCTGAGTCCTCTGAGCGCAGGGCGGCAGGGTCCACGCGTGGGCAGCAGTGCCTGCCCCCCTGTGTGCTCCCTGCAGCAGCAGCTCTGACCGTCGCGTGGCCCTGCAGGTGGAGAGCCGAGCCTTGGCTGGTCGCACAGAGCTCCGGCTGCCCGGCTGCCCCAGCCCCGTGTCTTTCGGGCTCCTCATTTCTGTTGCCTTTCCGGTGGACGGAGAGCCTGGTGAGTGTGGTCCACGGAAGGGTTGCCAGCGAACTCCTGTCCCTGTGACTCTCAGGCTGTGGCTGGGTCTCCTGAGAGAATCTTGGTGTGTGCATGGCGTGGGGCTCCCCCCAGAGGCCTTGGGTTTGGCTCTGCCCTGGGAGCTTAGTGGGATTCTGTAGTGCCCTCCACACAGGAAGACCACACAGCCCAGCCAGTTCCAAAGTGCGGTCTGCACATGTCTCACTGTCCCACGGGGAAGAGTGAGGAGCAGGGCGGGCCCCGAAGGCCTGTGCAGCAGAGGCCGGGGCCAGCCCTGGAGCTTGGGAGAGCGCTTGTGATGAGGGCCCTGAGGCCTGGGTCCTCACACCGGTGGGCTCTAGCGTCACCATCACTGTCCCCACCTCTGTGCAGGGTGTGCTCTGCCCTGGTGCCGCGCAGGCCCCTGGCCCCTCCCTGTGAGTGTGGCTCCTAGCTTTCCTCCTCACCGCTCCACCTCAGCTGTTCCCTGCCCTTCCTGCTTCTGATTCTCCCCAATTTAGCTGCCTCAGGGTGAGGCGCGAGGGTGATGACCAGCCGTGGATGCTCAAATGTTCATTTCAGATGCAGAAGTCGTGGTGGGAACCACAAGGCCGGAGACGTTGCCCGGAGATGTGGCGGTGGCCGTTCACCCCAGTGACTCCCGCTATGCGGTAATTAGTACACGATGTGCTGGGTGAACCCCAACCCCACTCTTCCTTCCCTCTAAGGAACTATCTTTTATTTTGGCTCCTGCTTCATTTTTTAAAACTTCTGTCGGGCCCGGCAGGATGGCTCAGTGGTGTAAAGCGCCTGCTTAGGAAAGCTTAGGCGGCTGCAAGGACCACGGTTCGATCCCTGGCACCACATGCTGCACCAGCCCTGCCCTCAGGGCAGGCTGAGCCGGCCATAAAAATAAACAAACGAAAGTTCTGAAACAAGAAAAAAAAAAAAAAAAATACATGTATATATTTCTCCATGTATGTATGTAGAGACTGGGTTTTGCTATGCACTTTGGGCTGGCCTTGTGCTCACTTTTGCAGCCTCCAGGTTGGTCTCGAACTCGCAGTGGTCCTTTTGTCTAGACCTCCCAAGGCTGGGATTGCAGGCGTCCTCCGTGGCACACCCGGCACGGCATATGGGCCTTGCACCTGCCAGGCCGGCGCTGTGCCTCTGAGCTATGTCCCCCGCCCTCTGCAGTGGTTTTGACTCCTCTGGACCTTGCCTCCCAGGCTAGCCTTGAGCTCACTGCCCAGCGTTCCGAGTGCTGGGATTGCACTCAGCAGCGTGCGTTCTAAACCTGGGCGCTGGCATTACGGGCACGTGCCCCTGTGCCTGGCAGCTCCTCTCCTTTGTGTTAGCCTTTCTGGTCAGCGGTTGCCCAGATCCAGCCAGGCCGCCTCTGTGTGGGCCACGCTTGTGTCTGCGTAGTTTCTGGGCCTGCCGTTGTGCATATACCCTATGAGGGTCACAATGGCAGCGTGGACTGACTGCAGAGCCCGAACCTGACGGGAGGCGCAGAGCCGGGAGCCTCCTCCCTCTCGCCTCTGGAGGGGAAGCCGGCCTAGCTTCCTCTTGTCTTTCCCTTCTGGTTTGCACTGTGCTGCTGCCGCTGCGGGGTTCCCGTCCCCAGACCCTCCCAACCCCTCTCTGTCCCCCAGCACCTGCACGGGCGGCAGCTTCGTCACCCCTTGACAGGGCAGCTTCTGCCCCTCATCACGGACACTGCTGTTCAGCCACACGTGGGCACAGGTGGGCATCTGGGCTGCAGAGCCAAGGGGAGGGAACGGAAGCGGGTGGCAGCAGTGGCGGAGATGCAGGCGTGGGGCGCCCATGCACCTGGAGAGCCACGGGCCACGCCGTCCTCCTACCCCAGGGGCAGTGAAAGTGACGCCTGCTCACAGCCCCGCTGATGCAGAGATGGGAGTGCGACACGGCCTGCGCCCCGTCAGTGTCATTGCGGAGGACGGGACCATGGCGCCGTCCTGCGGGGACTGGCTACAGGTGGTACTGGCCTCGGGCCCCCATCCAGGCCCCCACCCTTAGGCACCCCGCCCTGTCCCACACGCCCTCCCAGCTCTGGAGGCCTACTCCTTCCTCTCGCTGCGTCCTCCAGGGTGTTCACCGATTCGTGGCCCGGGAGAAGGTGGTACTGGCGCTGAGGGAGCAGGGCCTGTTTCGGGGCCTCCAGGAGCACGCCATGGTGCTGCCCGTCTGCAGGTAGCCCCGTTTGAGCTTCTTTCCTGAGGGCCACATGAAAGGTGATGGGGGGCTCTGTGGGTTCCGTTCCTGCCGTGCTAAGCGCTCAGGGAACGGGGTCCTAGAGTGGGACTCACCTCGCTCTCCTGCAGCCGCTCGGGGGACGTGGTCGAGTACCTGCTGAAGAGCCAGTGGTTTGTCCGCTGCCGGGAGATGGGGGACCAGGCTGCCAAGGTGAGGCGCAGTGCAGCGAGGGGCTGGGCCCAGGGTGGGGCACTTGGCTGGGATGGAGGCACAGGTGCCGGGCGCCCCTGCTGTGGTGGTGAATACACTGCATGGCTGGGGGCAGGGTGGCCCTCACTGGGCTCAGCGTCCCCCAGGACGCTTTTGAGGCTCCCGTGGGGTGTGGAGCCACCTCAAGCCCCCTTGCCTCATCCCAGAGGTGCAGGCACAGTGGCACTGGTGGCAGCCCCTCTCCCTGTAGGCTGTGGCGTCAGAGGCCCTGGAGCTCCATCCCTCCTTCCACCGGAAGAGCTGGCAGCACTGGTTTGCCCACATCGGGTAAGGCTGGGGGCAGAGCCCGCAGGTGGGAGGCTGTGCGAGGTGCTGAGCTTCTCGAGTCTCTCCGCAGGGACTGGTGCGTTTCCCGGCAGCTGTGGTGGGGCCATCGGATCCCAGCCTACCTGGTCGTCAGGGAGCACACAGAGGTTGGTGGCAAGCAGCCGGGTGCTGGAGAGCTGGAGAGCGCAGGGCCTGGCCCAGCTCCTGTCTCCCGGCCTCGGCTTGGTCCCTGGTCACGCTCTTAGCCCGAGTGTCTTCCTCTCACTCCCCGAGGGCCAGCCACTGAGAGCACAGGAGAATGCGGAATGAAGGCAGCCTTATGCCTGCTGTGGGTCCTCATGCGGTCGCCTGTGAACTTTGCAGGGCAGTGAGGAGGACTGTTGGGTGGTTGGGCGATCGGAGGCCGAGGCCAGAGAGGCTGCAGCAGTACTGACTGGAGAGCCGGGGGCGGAGCTGACCCTGGAGAGGGGTGCGCGTGGTACTGGGGCGCGGGCTGAGGAGAGGGGTCTGGAAACCCGGAGGGAACAAGGAGCCCTCATCTCTAGGTGGGCTGTCCAAGGGCATCTGAGGTGCTGGGCACCAGGGTGTGGCTGTCCCCAACCTCTGTTCCTGTCCTCAGACCCTGATGTCCTGGACACCTGGTTCTCCTCGGCTCTTTTCCCCTTTTCTGCCCTGGGCTGGCCCCAAGAGGTGAGGTTGGTGACAGAGGAGGTGGCTAGCAGGGTCCCTAGACCCAGGCAGCTGGGGGATCCCTTACTGCCACCTCTCTCTCCCAGACCTCGGACCTTGTGCGTTTCTACCCCCTGTCACTTTTGGAAACCGGCAGTGACCTCCTGCTGTTCTGGGTGGGCCGCATGGTCATGCTGGGGACCCAGCTCACAGGCCAGCTGCCCTTCAGCAAGGTAACAGCCCTGCGGCGCCCTGTGCCTGTCCTCGTCCCCTAACCCCCTTGCCCTGACTCACTTCCTTCCCAGACCCCCAGGAGGGGCGAGAGGCCCAGCTCTCTCTGCCCACGCATCCCCAGGTGCTCCTCCATTCCATGGTGCGGGATGGGCAAGGCCGGAAGATGAGCAAGTCCCTGGGAAATGTGCTGGACCCGCGGGACATCATCCACGGGGTGGACCTTCAGGTGAGGGTGCAGGGCCAGGCTGCGGGTGTGGGGTGGTCTGAGGAGCAGAGCCTGCTGGGAGTGGAGGGTAACCACCTGACCTCCTCACCTCCCCAGGAGCTGCAGGCCAAGCTGGGAGCTGGGAGCCTGGACCCTGCAGAGCTGGCCATCGCAGCCGCCGCACAGGTGAGACGCAGCTGCCGCCCGGGTCTCCTGCTCGAGGCCTCCGATCTCCCCTGCAGCCGCCGGGTCTGCTTTTTCGTTGGTTGCAGAAAAAGGACTTTCCTCACGGGATCCCCGAGTGTGGGACGGACGCCCTGAGATTCACACTGTGCTCCCACGGGGTGCAGGGTAAGCTGAGGAGGAGGGCAGCGCCCCCGGAGAGAGGGAGGCCGCCGGACCGAGACTCCCACGTGTGCTGTCCCCGCTCTGCAGGGGGCGACCTGCACCTGTCTGTCCCTGAGGTCCTGAGCTGCCGCCGGTTCTGCAACAAGATCTGGAATGCGTTGCGCTTTATCCTCAGTGCCTTGGGGGAGAACTTTGTGCCCCAGCCCCTAGAGGAGGTGAGAGGGCTGGCTATGCTGGCGGTGACGGTCATGTGTCCAGGGGCCCGGGAGACAGCTGAGTGGGGCGCAGCCGGCGGGCCCTGACACCCCCTCTGACTGCAGCTGTCCCTGTCCTCGCCCGTGGATGCCTGGATCCTGAGCTGCCTGGCTCGGGCTGCCCACGAGTGTGAGCGCGGCTTCGCCTCTCGCGAGCTCCCGCTCGTCACCCACACCCTGCACCACTTCTGGCTGCGCAGTCTCTGCGATGTCTATCTGGTGAGTGGCCGTGAGGCTGGGCTTTCAACCTGCAGCCGGGCTGTGGCCTCTCCCACACCCCAGCTGTGCCTCAGAGCTCCAAGGTAGCGCGTCCCCCACTGCCCCCAGCTGGGCAAGGGAAGTCCTGGTGCCCTCTTCCCAGGGGCTGGTGCCTGTCTGTCACCTGGACAGATGAGGATGGCAACTTCTGGGAGTCTTGGAAGCAGGGGGCACACAGTCCTTACAGTTGCATTGAAGCCTTGGGCCGGCCGCACGCTTGGGGCTGCAGACGGGTCCCCCCGGGGATCGGAGTCACGGGGTGGGCCTGAGGGTGGGAGGCTTGCTGACCACACGGGCCCAGGGCTGCCAGCACAGCCGCTCTGCTGGGGCGGGCCTGGGGTGACGCCTTTCCTTGTCCCCCGTGGTGCTGGTGCGGCCACTCTGCCTGGCTCACTGTCCTCAGCTCTGTCATGACCCCCATCCCGTGATGAGCCAGCCCCGACTTCCCCTGCAGCTGCACGTCGCCCCGGGATCCCTCCCTCACCACCTCTGGGAGTCGCTGCTCTGGGCTCCCCATTTTGTGTGTGGTGTGACACCTGTCTGGGGACAGCAGGTGGCCCAGACGTGCCGGGTGCTTCCATCCCTCACCCAGAATTGGCCTGCTGTGCCCCCCGCTGGGACCTTGGCTGCAGGACAGTCCACTCAGAGCTGTGTCCTGACCCTTGGTCCCCATAGGAGGCTGTGAAGCCGGTGCTGTCCCGAGTGCCCCGCCCCCCGGGGCCCCCACAGGTCCTGTTCACCTGTGCAGACGTCGGGCTCCGCCTCCTCGCCCCCCTGATGCCCTTCCTGGCTGAGGAGCTCTGGCAGAGGCTGCCCCGCAGGCCTCGTGGGTCCCCTGCCCCCAGTATCTGCGTCGCACCCTACCCCACCGCCCACAGCCTGGTGAGTCTGAAGCAGGGCCTGCGGTGCCACCGACCGCAGCCCGGCAGACAGGTTGCTCTGCAGGCCCAGTCACGGGCCTGGGGGCAGCAGGGGCGTAGAGCACTGGCAGGGGCTGGGCTCTGGCTGGGCTGCTGTTCCTGGCCATGTAACTGTGCCCCAGTTTCCCCCATCTTAAAGATGGGGATGATCATAACACGTCACAGACGTGATGCAGGTTAAGTGAGTTAGTAGCAGGGTGTCACCAAGATCTCGCTGCAGCTGTAATAACAATGAGAGATGTTATAAATTCATCTAGAAATTGCCTTGGAGTTTAGATCCATCAGGCTGGCGTTGAGCTCACTTTGAAGCCCAGGCTGGTTTCAAACTCGGCGATCTTCCTGCCTGGGCCTCCTGAGTTATGGGGTTACAGGCATGCACCACCACACCTGGCTAAGTAGTGTCTAAATTCCATCTTAGTTTTTGGTCTTCTTTTTTTTTTTTTTTTTTTTTTGTGGGACCAGGGTTCGAACTCACGACCTTGCACTTGCCCAGCAGGCGCTTGTGCCTCGGAGCTATCTCCCCAGCCCCTTGGTCTTCTTCAGTAAACCGCTAACCACTCCGGCCAATGGCTCCTCAGCCTTCTCAGGGCGCTCCTTGCTGTTGGTCTGTTCCTGGCAGGGGAGCATTCTGGGTGTTGCTGAGGGCAGCTCTGCTGTCCCAGGGCCTGAGGCTGGGTGGGCTGGGGATAGGGTCCACCTGGGTTCCCCAACACCCCTTTCCAACTATGGGTCCTCTTGGCAGGAGCACTGGCGCCAGCCCGAGCTGGAGCGGCGCTTCTCCCGGGTCCTGGAGGCTGTGCAGGTGCTGAGGGCTCTCCGGGACACCTACCAGCTCACCAAGGCCCGGCCCCAAGGTGAGGGACCTGGGCGTCCGCAGGAAGAGGGGGCTGCCGGGGAGAGGGCAGGCCCCGGCCGGGGCAGGATGGCAGGCAAAGCGGGTCTGACACCTGGGCCCTGGTGTCCCTCGCTGCCTCCGGCCCTCTCTCTTCCCCAGTGCTGTTGCAGAGCTCAGAGCCGGCGGAGCAGGGCCTCTTCCAGGCCTTCCTGGAGCCCCTGGGCACCCTCAGCCACTGCGGGGCTGTGGGCCTCCTGCCCCCAGGGGCAGCAGCTCCCTCTGGCTGGGCCCAGGCCTCTGTCAGTGACAGCACGCAGCTCTATATGGAGATACAGGTGACCGAATGGACTGAGGACTGAAGAGGGACCCAGGGCAGGAGGCGGGGCCGGGGAAGGGGCCGGTGGTGGAGATGGAGACGACACTTAGCTCTTTCACGTGGTCCCCAGGGCCTAGTGGACCCCCAGGCCCAGCTCCCCCTGCTGGCTGCCCGAAGGCACAAGTTGCAGCAGCAGCTAGATGGCCTCACCGCCCAGACTCCATCAGAGGGGGAGGCAGAGACACAGAGGCTGCAAAGGGTGAGGCTCGGGAGACCGTGCAGGGCGCCCGGGCCCCAAGCGAGCACGGGCCAGGCCAGGCTTTCGGGCCGGGCTCTCAGACCCTCCTCACCCTTATCTCCACACCAGCTCTCTGCCCTCCGGCTGGCACTGTCAAGGCTGGAGCAGGCCGTCTCACACCTGCAGCAGCTAGCGGTCAGCTCTCCAGGCCCCAGGGAGTGCTGAGCTCTGACCCAGACCTGGCATGAGGACGGTCAGCTGTCAGCAGCGAGGGGACAGTGTGGCCACCTGCCTTGCTCTGTGGCTGCTGAAACCTGCAGGACGGGTGGCTCCTCCAGGTTCAGGAGTCCCATGCTGTCTCCCGGCCTGCTGTTGGTGCCCCACCTGGATGTGTGGGAATGAGGAGATACAGATAAACCCGAGATCCCAGGCATGCGTGCGCGTGTTCCTTGGTGCCGCGTTCCCCTGCTGGTGACTCTTGCCTCTCCGTGGTTCCGGGAGGCCTGGTCAGAAGGGGGGAGGCTGCTCAGCTGCACGTTCCAGGCCACGTGGCAGGCAGTGTGGGTGCCTCCCAGAGCTCAGTGCCCTAGCGGCTCTGGCCGTTGGTCCCCAGCTGCAAGGCTCCCCGCGCCATGACCTGTCCCCAGCATTGCTGAGAAGGGGCTACAGGCCGTGTGGGGAGTGCAGTGTGCCTCTGCCCAAGGCCAAGTGCCAGAGCTGCCTGGCCCGAGTCCCATGCACCACGTGGCCACCGTTCCCCACGCCCTCGTCTGGGCTCCGTGGAGTGCAGGTCCTGGTCCTCTGGTGCCCAGGCTGCAGATGTGCCGTACCTGGGGAGGTGTCCCACGTTGCCCTCCCTGTAACCCCACGCAGAGCCCTGCCCGCCCGTGTTGGCGCGCAAGGTACGGGCAGCTGCCCAAGGCCACAGCAGGACCCTCACCAGCCACCAGCTCAGCTGCAGGTCCTGTGTGGCCGTGGCGCCAAGCCTCGTGGTGATGGCTCTGCCACTGCTGGTGTGGACAGGAGGGGCTCTGCGGCGGGGGCCCCCACTGTGACGTGCTTACCCAGGGTAATTTGTATGTCCCTGCAGGCGGCTTGGATCCAAGCACGCTCTGTGCACTGTGCCCATCCGCTGGGGCCCGGACCGTTCTGCTGTCCGCCCCAGCTGCCATCCCTGCCAGCCTGATCACTTTCCCTGTTCGGTGCAGTGTCTGCTCCACACCACTGGGCCTGCGCTTTGCCCCTGGGGAGGCACTGGGAGGTGGGGGTCCTGCTGCTTTTCTCTGGGCTCCACTAGTGCTTCTTGAGCACCGTTCTGGGCTGGGTCCAAGTTGGATGCGGAGATTCATTGGCAAAGGGGACACAGTGCCCTGTCCCTGAGCTTTTATCCAAGCAGGGGCAGCAGGGAAGCAGTGAGTGTAAGAGAGTATGAAGTTGTGGGGGAGGGTCGAGCAAGGCACGGTGCACGTGTGTGTGTCAGCAGGTTGCGCTGTTACACAGGGGTCTGTAGGTCCTGGAGCAAGGACCTGTGGGAGGTGCGGAGTTAGCCCTGTAGATGTGCTGGGAAGCCACATTGCAGACAGTGCAAAGCCAGTGCCTCGCCGAGGGGCCTCCAAGAACACTCAGCAGCTAGCAGGCCAAGCCAGGGCCCTGTGGGTGAAGGAGCTCTGGGAGGGAGGTTGGGAGCCGGTGTGGCTAAAGGGGAGAAGCTCCAGGATGAGACGGTGGGCTGGCCAGCACAGCTGCAGTGAGACACAGGCAGACTGTGCCGTGCTGAGCTTCAGGTGGGCTGGCCATACTTGAGGTGCTGACAGCCACACGTGGCCGTGGCTGCCGTGGCAGCAAGTCATACGGCACTGCTGTTGTCACAGGATACTGCTGGCAAGTGGCGAGAGCTGAGCTGCTCCCTCGGAAGGGGACGCCGCTCCCGCTCCAGGGTTACCCCCAGGGGCAGCGCTTCCTTCCCACTTGCACGCTGTGGGGCAGAGCAGTGCCCGTGTCCACACAAGCTGTGCTGTCCTGTGGTGGTCCTGGTAGCCGGGGGCAAGAAGGACAGAGCACAGCCGTCTCAGTAGTGCCCTGTGTGGTGGGCACATCCCTGTGTCTTGAGGATGAGGATAGCGGCTTGGAGGGTAAAGCCCTCCCTAGACTCGTGCCTGTGTGCCGTGTCCATGCTGCCACTGGGCACGTGCCACCTGCCCGTGCGCCCTGGGCCAGGCTGGCCACCTTGCGCAGCTGCTCTGGGCTGCCCCGTCCTGCTGTGCACCCTGCCTGCCTGCGTGAACCCCAGCTGAGGACGGTGTTGCTGCCCTGCTCTCATCTGTCAGCATCCCCCCTTGGGGCCCCTGACCCCTGAGTCCCCAAGCTTAAGTCCAGAAGGATGAAATGGAAATCTTGTACACACCAAGGCCTGTGCCTAGCACCTGCAGGCTGGGATGGGCGCCTGTAATGCTAGAGTTAGCATCCCCCCAGGCAGAGTAGGGTGCACCCGTGTGGCGGGGAGCTGGAATTTGACAACTGCTTTATTCTGGGGTCGTCTGAAGGCTCAGGTGGAAGCGGGCATGCGTGTGCTCTAGGCCTGCAGCTGCGGTGCTGAAGGGACCACTCCACTCCCACCCCTGGGCCCCCTGCTCAGCTCTGGGACAGTCAGGCTGGGGCAGCCTGTTCACTCTTCCGCTGGCGCTGTGCGCATGGACCCTGACCCCGGCCCAGCTGCAGAGCTTGCGTGTTTTCCTGGCATAGCGGTGCTGCAGACAATGGCGCGGCCAGCACAGGTGCAGCTGCTCAGGCTTAGCAGGTGAGGTGGCCGGATGGTCCCTTGGGATGGAGGGTGACACTCGTGCCTGATGGGAGGTGTAGGAGGAAGCAGAGCTGGGGACAGACAAGGTAAGGGTGAGGCACAGGCAGGGCCCCCCTCCACCCTGGAGGCTGCAGGCAGGGACTCAGACCTGCCCCCTGCCCTCCCCCCAACTACCTTGCTGAGCAATCCCAGGGAGCTGGAGTCAAGGGGGGCGCTGGCCCGAGGAGGCCCCATCAGCTGTACTTGCAGAATCAGGCTTGGCTTTGGCTCTGGCCCTGCGGGTCCAAAAGGGTGGCCCGGGACCGTCAGGAGTGTAGGAGTGTAGTACCCCCTCCTCTCCACGCCCTTCCTGTGCCTCTCTGGGGCAAGGGTTCAGCCAGGCCCTGCTCCCCACCAGCGCCCGCAGGGGTTTCTCCTGCCCCAGGCCAGGCCGGCACTGCCAGTGTTCACCTGCTCCTTGGGAGCCTCCCAGGAGGGCCAGAAGAAGAACGGGCAGCAGGCTCCACATGGTGGACCCTGGGCCCGTGGGCAGGAGGGAAGGTCCAGGTCCTGTGGCCTCTCCTGAGCCTCAGCCCTCAGCACCAGCGCTCAGGCAAGGGGAGAGGGCCGTAGCCGGATGTAGGCTTCTCCCTCCAAGGAGAGGCCCGTCCTGGGCTGGGGCGGGGTGGGCGGGCGGGATGTGGAGGGAGGTTGCCTTCAGCTCTGTGCCCTACCCAGGCTCCCCAAGAGAGGAAGGGAGGGGTAGCAGGCACCAGGGGCGTCTCTCCTGCCGTGCCCAGGCCCCACCCGAGCCCGGGCTTCTTAGTGCGCACAGGAATTAATTATTAACTGTTTTAATTGTCATTCCTGCCACCAAAGAGCTCAGGAATGTGGGCCCACAGGGAAGGGTGGACTGGGCCAAATTTCTGCTGGAGGCCCAATATCCTGTCACCACCCCAACACGTCCTAGTGGCTTTCTAAGTGAGCAGCCTGGTGGTGGAAACAATGCCTATAGTTGCTCGGAAGTATCCTGGATGCTGGGCTGGAAACGCTCCCTCGGCCCCCCGGCCCCACCAGTATCACCAAAGGGCAGGCAGGAAGGCTTGCATGGGCCCCACTCACACTCTTCTTTGCCAGACCTCGGGATTTGCTCACACACGGACAGTGCCATAACCCGCTTGCTTGGAAGGGCACTCACTGGCCCTGCGTCTCCCGCCTGTCTCCTCCCCAAACTCTGGGGACTGGAAGCAGAGCTGAGGAGGCAGAGAGAGCCAGGAGCCTGCACCCCGGAGGTGGAGTGAGACATGCCAGAGGCCCTGCGTGCTTTGCAGAGCAGCAGGACCTCGGCGGGAAGGGCAGTGGACAACAAGAGTGGACACAAGAGCCGAGAGACGCGGGCGGGCGCAGGCCGGGGCACAGGCTGCCCGACGCGGGCGTCCCCATCCTCCCTCCCTTCAGTGTGACCAAAACTAAGGTGGCTGCGCTGGGTTCCTGGGACTTTGCTTTAGCACATAACAACCCTTGGGGGTAGGTCCTAGGTCACCCCACTTGTAGGTGGGGTGTCCGGGATGGGGACAGACCTCAAGGCTCGCTAGAAGGCACTGCTCGAAGTATTGCACTCTAGGGCCATCTGCACTGCCCCAGAGTGACCTTCATCTTCCCAGCACTGCTCTTCCAGCTGCACTCTTTCTCTGTCAAAGAACAGAGCATTGTAGACCGGCGCTGCCTCAGGGGGCAGCAGCTCTTCCACCCTGGAGGTGGCCGGAGGGCTCCGGGCACAGTGCCCGAGTCTGAGGGTGCCCCAGGCCTGGCTGCCCGTGTCCAGGGGACTCCTCAGGCCTGAGGTCAGGCTGGACACTTGGGTGCTGTCTCCCTGGAGATGGTGACCCTGGTGTCAGTGCAGCCAGGGAGCTGGGGTTCCATGGATGCTCTGCTGGCCACTCCTGGACCCACAGGCCTCGGCTGGACAAGGTGCGCCCTGGGCTGGCACACGGGGTGAGGGAGGACGCTGCACTCTTAAAACTCTGCTGCCCTTTGTCCAGTGGCTTGGTGGCGCCCACAGGCCTCCGCCAGTGTGGAAGTGTCCCTGCCTGCTCCACAGGTTTCTCGATGGTGTGTTTCTTCCACCCCCATTCAGGAAGCTCTTCAGGGCTCCTCTGTAGCCTGGAGTGCCGTTTCTTTCCTGTACCTCTGCAGAGAGCTCTTGGGCGCTGTGCCAGCTGGAACCCGGAGGCTCCCTGGGCGCAGCATCCTCCCCTGTGGGCACAAGAGCTCCTCCTGTTTCTCAGTGTGTCGGCCTTTGTCTTGTGGTTGGGGGTAGGCTCTAGGTCACCCCACTTGTCTTTTATGCCTGCCTGACACACTGCTTTTTTGCTTGTGTGTGTGTTTCTTGTGCCTCCCTCAGGGTCACAAAAGTGTTCTTTTTCATTCTCCTGTGGCCTTTACCATTTTACTTTTCAAACTTAAGCCTCAGAGTCATTCCAAATTAGTTTCTGTGCTTGAGGTAAAGCAGAAGTCAGAGTCTTCCTCCCTCCCCCCTATGAAAATCCAGGTACTGGCTAGGGAGATAGCTCAGTAGAGTAAGTACCTGCCTGGCAAGCTCAGGATTCTGAGTTCAATCCTACCCCCCACCAAAAAAAAAAAAAAAAAAAAAGAAAGAGTGAGTGAATCCAGGTACTGCAGAGCAACTCATTTCAGAAACCTGCCCTTCACAGCCACTCACGCTAAGCAAGCTTATCAAAAGCCATCTAAATTCGCGTGCGTCTGTGTGCCTGTGGCCCTGCTCTGGCTCCGTTATCCCATCTTCCCCAGCACCTAGGGCATTACAGTAGCTTTGTGGCTTGCCCCAAGCTCTGGCAGTGCAGGTCCTCTGAGTTTCCTTTTCTTTAAGGTTGTCTTGTCTGTTTTCATAAAAAATACTTGATGTTATAGAATCAGTTCAGTTCTCCCAAAGCCTGGCAGAGACCCAGGGGTGAGGTGCTGCGTGTGGCTCCAGCCTGGCTCTCCTCCATCTCTTCCCGCCATTCCTCCCCTGTCCTGGGGCCGGCCCCGCCCTGCAGCCCTGGCCTCCCCAGGGAGAGCGCTGCCACCTTAGGAGGCCCCCCTGCCGCAGCAGCCGCAGTGACCACTGTGACCCCTGGGCACTTGGAGTCATGTGTGGCCCCATGATGGGGACGCGTTCTGGACACTATCCCCAGAAGCTCATCATGTGAATGTGGATGGGAGGCCTCTTGGGAAGGCTCAGCAGGAGAGCCTTGCCTAGCAAGCCCGAGGCCCTGGGCCCGTCCCCGGCGCTCACAGAGCAGAGGCGCAGCTAAGATGTAGGTGCCCGCAGCCTGCATGATGCGCACTGTGCTACAGTACTCCGGCTGTGTGTGTGGGGGGGGCTGTGGACTGACCCCAGGCCTTCACACGGCACTGCACCCCAGGCCTTGCCTGCTTTCAGTTTGAGGCAGGCTCTAAGTAAGTCACGCAGGGTGGACTTCCACTCCCAAGCCTCACGCTTCAGCCTCCCAAGGGCTGGCAGGACAGAGTGGTCTTTTCTTGATCAGTAGCCCACGCTCACTGGAGAAAGCACGGGGAGCACCTAGGCCAGCTCCTCCTGGTCACTGCCAAGTGGTGAGGGTCGCTGTGCCCCGTGACGGGCAGTCCACTTCCAACCCAGCTGCTCTGGAGAAGACAGGAGGGATCACGGGCTTCAGTCCCCTCGGCAGCCAGAGTCCCGACAGCGAGGGGCTGCGTGGGCTTTGAGGAAGGAGGGTCCCAGAGTCCCCACAGTGCCGAGGGCTGCGGTCCCACTTGTTTCTTAGGTTCTGTTCTCCTCAGCGCGGCCTCGGGGAAGGGTCGGTCCCAGCCACCTCGCTGACCAACCTGCTAGTCACCAGCCTGAAGGATGGACCGGGAAGCCAAACCATCCCAGCCACTCCGGAGGCCAAGGAGGTGGACCGGGTGATGTGGTCCTGGCACGTCACCAGAGTGCAGTGCTGGGTTCGCTCCCAGCACAGCAGAGAAAAAAGGAAGGAGAAGAGAAGAGCAGGAGGATAGGGAGGCTGCAGCCCCAGGGCTGGGGGGGCTGCAACTCAGAGTGGCCCGGAGCTGGGGAGGTGACAGTCGGCGGCACTTAGGGGAGGGGGAGCCAGGCCTGCAGGACAGCAAGGAGCAGGGCCAACGCGTGCAGACCGTGCGCAGCCAGGCACAGAGGCCAGGCAGCACATGGAGGCGCTCTGTCGGGGTCGGAGCCGTGCAAACCGCAGCTTAGGGTTCTGGCTCTGCGGCCTGGGCTCCTCCATCCGTAGCAGCGGGCACTGAGCCCCGCTCCCCCGTGCTCATGGTGTGCATTCTCAGTTCACGGCATCGCTGTACAGACGTGATCACTGGGTCCTGGGTGAAGCGGGGGTGATAGCAGCGTCTCAGAGGGCTCTGAGGAGGATTAAGCCCACCACACTAGTCAGCACAGAAGGCACTGTGTCTCCTCTTACCCTACCGAGACAGGCCCTGCTCAGCAGAGCATGCTGGGAACCTGGGCTGCTGCGGGGTCCCCGGGAGAACAGGGGGGGTGGCGGCTGAACCTGGCTGGTGGCTGGCCCACGCCGTCACCTCCCGAGCATAGATTCCAGCTCTGGAATGAGGCTGATGCAGCCGTGGCTTTGGCCCTAGAGTGGTGCCCAAGGCCTTGCCAGGATCAGCACCAGGGAAGGCGGGGGGGGGGGGGGCAGGACAACTACAAGCTTGGCCAGCCATCCTGCGTCCTTGCCATCTGCTCTGGAGAGGGCTACTTCCCACCTGTCCTTTTGTCCCTGGAGCCACTTCCTGTGGGCCTGGTTCCCTAGGCCTGAGTACCTACCCTATGTCTACCATGCAGGAGAGGGGGCCACCCTCAGACACTGAACTGGTGGCTGGGATTCCCGTCCTGCTCAGCTGGCTGCCCTGGAGTTCTAGCTCTCTGCCTGCAGCTTTCCTAGCTCCAGAAGGAGGGACCAGCGTGGGGGTCTTGAGGAGCCAGCAGCCTCCGGAGAGTCTGTGCCAGGTGGTGGGAATCTCTGGCCCGTGCCTCGCCAGGCATTGGACTTGCTGAAGTGCAGGCTTCTGGCAGGACTTGGTGGCGACAGGGAGTCCCCACCCCTGCTCCAGGTCCCCAGGGTCCTCTTCTCTCTCCGGGGTCTGTGCCGCAGTCTCTACCCACTCTGGAGGCTCCATGGCCAAGACCCTCACTCAGCAGAGCAGCACCCGCACCCTGGTCTCCCTGCCCGTGTACTGGGGCAGGCGTGTGGGCTCTGCCCGAGTGGGTGCTGGGCGCTCAAGGGAGCTGTCGCCAACCTCTTGGGCCATGACTCAGTGAGTGCTCAGCTACCCGGCAGCCCGGGCCTCCATACAGGCAGACCCACCTCTGTGGACGCCACGCCCAGCACCCTCCCCCCATGATCCGAAGAGTGGCTCAGAGAACAGTGGGCATTTGCTCTCCTGTGGCTGTCCTTGCCCTGGGCCTGTTGGCCCCGGCGCTGCCTGTTGTTCTCCTGGCTCTGTTCCCAGTGCCGTGGGATGTCCAGCAGCCACCATCCTGCGGCGCCCGGCCCTCTCCTATGGTATCTCCGGAAATCACTCAACTTCCTCACAGAGAACCACTGCTCTGGGGGCTGGGGTCCTTAGAGAGGGGAGACATGGGAAGGAGTGTCAGTGTCCTCGGGGCCCAACAGAATGGCCAGGGCAGGGCCATCTGCACCCTTGTCTGGCTGGCCGGTGGCCCAGCAGTGAGCCATCACCGGCTGACCCCGCGTAGCCCCATCAATCTCCATTCATTGACTTAATGAGCAGCTGCCACGGCTCCTCACCATGGCTCCTCACCCAGGCCAGCCCTGCCAGGGCCAAGGGCTGTGGTGCCAGGGTGACGAGAGGGCCTTGGGGCGCAGCCCCCAGAGCTCCGAGGTGTGGCCGGGCTTCCTGCTTGCTCAGGGGCAGGCGACCCCGTTCCCCCTGCAGGAAGCAGGATGGTGATTCCGCTGCCAGGTGCCATCCCAGGTCTGGGACGCAGCAGGGGCCTGAGGGCGAGCTGCTGGCCACAGGGCGCTTCCTTCCTGTCACGGTCACAGAGGGCTGCAGCCAGCCAGTGGGGAGGGTGGTAGCTGCTGTCTCCTTGAGGCCCGAGGCTTTGGCCTGCCTGGGGCACCAACCCCAGCCAACATGCAGAGACCAGGGAGGCTGTGTCCCCGAAGAGGATGTGTGCTTGGGCGAGAACTGAGCAGGGGCATGGGACGCTCCCTAAACGAGGGGTCTGGCCCTGGGCCTGGCCCCTGCACTCTACATTCTGGGCGTGCGGCGCTGGTCCCTGGGCTCCGCCTCTCATCCCTTGTCACTCTCTGTGCTGTGCCCGTGCTGGCGCGTCCTCTCGCAGCCTTGGAGATGCCTGCCTCACATCGTGGTGACCCACGTGACGGCTCCTTCCGTGCCCTCTCACCTGGTCCTGGATGCCAGCCCCACCCTGGGTAGAGAGGGGTCCTGTGTGGGCAAGGGGTGTGGAGACAGAGCTGCACCACGCCTGCACCTCAGCCAGAGCCCGGGGGGCCACCCTGGCCATGTCCCTTCCCTCAGCCAGGGCCACAAGCCTTCGCCTCCCTGCTCCCCCCCCCCCAGTGGCACCCAGGTCCCTGACTCTGTGACGCAGTGCTGTGGCTCCGCTATCAGTGCCCTGTGGGGTGTGGCAGCTCAATTTGCTTAGGGTTTAGCTCTGAGGGGCCCAGCCCTATTACGTCAAACCTGGCCCATATAAGATGAGGGGTCCGCAGCCCACGGCCCCCAGCAGTCACCCAGCTCCAACATGGCCCGGCTGCCCCGGAGCCTCTGTTCCATGGCTGGCCTCCTCCTCCTCCTCCTCCTCGTCTTCCTTCTGGCTTCTTGGGAGGCAGGTAAGACGCACTTAGGACAGGGTCGCCGCGAGTCAGAGAGGGCGTTTGTCCTGGTTTTCTTGGGCCCGAAAGCCAGTCCTGGACATGAACAAAGCACTGTGGATAAGGGGGTGCTGCACGGCTGTCTAGGGTGCGCACTGTTCAGGTTTGCCAGGGTCAGGCCGGAGACAGAACCAGCCAACGCTATGCTCCTCAGAAGGCGGCCTGCAGGGCCACCATGAATCAGGCTTCTTCAAGCTGGCTTTGGGCACGGGGTGGGCTGGGGACTCCAGAGGGGCGGACAAAAGCTCTGGCACTGGCCGAGTGGCCGCTGTGCACAAGGCACTCCTGGTCCCCACTTCATTTCATCCCCTCCCGTGCACCAGGCGGGCCGTAATGCCTGGCCCCCTGGCTGAGGCCGAGGAGCCTCCTGAGGGCTGGGGCAGCGTCTTGGGCGGGGAAGGCACCCAGCGACGCCATGGCCCTGTGTGCTCCAGGCTGGGCAGGACCTTCTCTTCTGAGCCCTCCTGGTGCAGTGACTCTGCCAGCACCACGGCCAGGGCTCTCAGCGCCTTCCCCGGGCTGATCAGTCCGAGGGCGGCTCAGCGGGGTTCGCGGACTGGCGGCTTGGGGCGCCTCCAGCGCAGCGCGCTCCGTGAGCAGCAGAGTCTGCGGGGGCGGGGGCCGCCAGGTCTCGGCTCTTAGCCAGCAGGCAGAGGGAGCTGGACTTGGAGCAGAGGGCACACTGGGGGCGACCTGCAGGGCCCCAGGCGTCTCCCCAGGGGGCGAGGGACTCAGGGTCTCCACATCGGGCAAGCCAGCCGTGGGGGTGGCAGCGGCGACCCCGGAGCAGGGCTGCCTGCGAGTCTGGGGCTGTCCTGGCACCCTGCGGGGTGCCGCTGCAGCACCTCCTTCCCACAGCTTGGGTGCGGGGCTGCGGGAGGTGGTGCCCGCCCTGGGTTCCCGCAGGGCGGCAGTGCGGCTCCCACCCTCCTGCGGGCCAGCCTGGCCGTCACCCACCTGTTCTCACCCTGCTGCAGGGACCTACCTCGCTCCCCTGGGAAGCGGAGCAGCACAGGGCTCGGGACAGAGGCGGCGCAGCTGGGCCAGCCGAGAGGGGCTTCTGGGCTGAGGGCGGCGAGCAAGGAGCCCCGAGTGGCCGGAAGGTGGTGGGAGAGAGGCTGGGATCCCGGGAAGCACACGGTGGTGTCCAGCGGGGAGCGCCAGGGGAAGGGAAGGGGCCCGTGGGTGTACAGTTGGGGGACCCACTGACCCTGGTCCCTAACACGAGTTCCCCAGAAGTGGCTTTTACGTCTGCAGGGGCAGGGGCGCAGGCGCAGAACTGATCGGAACCCCCGGAGCACAGCAGGGGTGAGAATGGAGGGCGGGTCTTGAGGAGAACGCTGGTTTGGCGGCTGAGCTGCGCAGCTGCCGCCGCTGTGACCGCACCGGCTCTGGGCGCCGGGCGTGGGCGCAGCGCTTCTTCTGGCTCGCTTCCCCTCCCTGCGCTCCTCCATCTCCACAGCCTCTTCCCATCCGCAGAACTCTGAGAACCTCCAAAGGAGACTTTACACAGCCACAGAGGCCATCCCATGTCATTTCTGTGGCAACAGTAAGGACTGTCACTGTAGCAACTGCTGCACAAAGAGCCTGTCCGCACCGCATTGTCCCCAGGCGTGGAGGCCCACACACCTATCGTCCCAGTCTGCAGGAGGCTGAGGTGGGAGGATCAAATAGGAGTTTCAGGCTAGCTTGGGCCACATAGTGAGGTCAAAGGCAGCCTGACCTGCACAGAGACATGCCGTTTCAAAAACAAAACCTGAAATAAAACAGAACCAAGAGCCCCACGTATTGAGCGCACGCTGCGTGGACGTCTTAGCAAGCATTCACCGCCACCATCCTCTGTGGTACTGGGGTTGAACCCAGGGCCTCTGCCCTGAGCTGCACCCACAGCCTTTCCTGTCTCATTTTTCTTTTGAGATACGGTCTTACTAAGTTGCTAAAATGTCTAGGCTAGATTTAGACTTCCAGTCCTCCTGCCTCAGCCTCCCAGGGCACTGGGATTACAGACGTGGGCTGCTGTGCCCAGCCTATTTTTCCACGTTGTTATACATGGATTAAGCCATCCTGGGGGGTGGGGACAAGAAACGGTAGGAATATCGCCTGGACGGGCTTCTCTGACAGGGACACCAAGGTGTGGTCGCGGGGCAGGCTGTCCGTCTTTCAAACAAGGAGAGGGAGCAGGCAGATGTGTGAGGCCATGGCGCTGTGCAGATAGATGGGGGCTTGGCTATTTGCAGCATCTTTGGTTGAGGCCAGCAGTGCTTTCTGCACCCCCGCCAGGTGCCGCAGTGCCAAGTCCTGTCAGGCCTTCACCGCAGTGGGTGAGACATAGATCTCCTGACGATGGCCTCTGAGGGAATAAGGCCGCCACCAAGAGATCTGCTGGGAAAGACCCGGCTAAGCTGTCGTTGGGTCCTCGGATGGGCTTGGCTGAATTCTAGGCTCAGACCAGGAAGGCCCTGAACTTTGCTCAGCGGCTGTCTTTACTCCATGACTCGGGACTGGGATTGGAGCCCTGAGAGCCACTGAGAGGCGAGCTCTTGGCTGGGGTTTTGTGGCTTGGTGGCCGGCACCCAGGGCTGGCTGGCCAGAGCCCTTCTCTGAGACCGGCACATCCCCCCTGCAGCTGCAGCTGTTGCTCCTAGTCTTCCAACCTTCTGAAGCCACAGATCCGCCTGCCTTTAGGCGACCTGCGCAGCCTTGCTGGGGCTTCTGCGTTTCCTTCATCCGTAAATGCTGCCTGCAGGCCAGGCACTGCCCTAGCTGGAGGTGAAGCGCTGACCGCATGGGTGAAAATCCCCAGGATAAAACTGCGAGGGTGTGAGGGCGGTGGGGCAGGGCGCGTCTGACGACGGCAGAGCCTGGGCTCGGCATTGTCCCAGTTCTGTAAGGTGGCAGAAGGTGCCACTCCGGCTGCTGCCTGCTCACCAAGCTCCTCGGCAGATCTGTCTGTCCCTTGCCATGCTTAAAAGAAAGTGGTGTGTGAAGAGGAAAGCCTGACTTTGCCAAGTACTGCGCCTCTTTGTTTGGAGTATTCTTCTTTTTTTAAATAAAGTTTATTTATTTACTTATTTGTGTTATGGCCATCTTAGCCTGCCCTGGGGTTGGGGCTGGCACAGCATGTGGTGCCTGGGATTGAACCACAGTCCCTGTGGTTGCCTAAGCTTGCCTAAGCAGGCGTTTTAGGCTGATGAGCTATCTCACTGGCCCAGGAGT
>PVJA010031265.1:0-25040 GCA_004027025.1 Myocastor coypus | reverse complement strand
ATTTGTACCTTTCTAGGAATCTGTCCATTTCATCTGTGGCTTCAATTCTGTGAGAGTAGAGATTCTCAAAGTAACTATTTATGATTCTCTGTATCTCTGCTGGGTCTGTAGTAATTTCACCCTTTTCATTCCTTATTGCTTGAATTTGAGTCCTTTCTTTCCTCTTTTTGATGAGGTTAGCTAGGGGCTTATCACTCTTTATTTAATCTTTCGAAGAACGAGCTTTTGGATTTATTAATTCTTTGTATTGTTTTCTTTGTCTCAATTGAATTGATTTCTGCTCTAATCTTTATAATTTCCTCCCGCCTTCGGGCTTTGGATTTCGTTTGTTCTTCCGCTTCTAGTCGGTTTAAGTGTTGTGTAAGATTGTTTATTTGTTCCCGTTCTGTTTTCTTAATGTGTGAGTGCATAGCTATGAATTTCCCTCTGAGAACTGCTTTCATTGCATCCCATAAATTCCGGTAGGTTGTGTTTGAATTTTCATTAAATTGTAGATACTGTTTTATTTCTTCTTTAATTTCATCTGTGACCCAATGGTTGTTGAGAAGAGTGCTGTTTAGTTTCCATGTAGTCCCGGAATTCCTATGGTTTCTTTCATCATTTATTTCCAATTTGATTGTACTGTGGTCAGATAATATGCATGGGATAATTTCTGTTTTCTTGCATCTACTTAAGCATGATCTATGGGCTAATATGTGGTCTATTTGAGAAAATGTCCAATGTGCAGCTGAAACGAATGTGTATTTGGAAGTGGTTGTGTGGAACACACTGTGTATGTTCATTAAGCCCAGTTGTTCCAAGTTCTGATTCAGTTCTGCCACTTCTTTGCTGATTTTTTTGTTTGCTTGACCTATCTTTTTCAGATAAGGGAGTGTTGAGGTCTCCGGTTAAGATTGTAGTATTGGATATGAGATTTTTCAGGTCCATCAAGGTTTCTTTTATATAGCTTGCTGCTCCCATTTTGGGTGCATACATATTTATGAGTGCTACCTCTTCATCATGAATTTTTCCCCGAACCAGTATGTAGTGGCCTTCTCTATTTTGTTTGATCAGTCTTGGTTTGAAGTTTAGACTGTCTGCAAATAGAATTGCTACCCCTGCTTTTTTTGAGGTGCTGGAGCGTATAGTATTGTTTTCCAACCTTTAACTTTAAGCCTATGAGTTTCTTTATGGGTTAAGTGTGTTTCTTGTATACAGCATATTGTTGGGCTCTGCTGTTTGTTTATCCACTCTGCAAGTCTACTTCTTTAATTGGAGAACTGAGTCCATTTACATTGATGGTTAGAATTGAAATGTATTGACTTATGGTTGACATGACTCTTATTCACTAGTGTTTACCACTTTTTCCTCCTATGTTTAGGTGGTTGCTGTATTTGGTGGGATCTTTCTGTTCTCATTTGTTGAATTCGGGTCATTTTGGTCCCTTTCTAAAATATTTGTTAGAATATTGTGTAGCGTTGGCTTTGACGTCATAAAATTCTTTAGTTGCTCCTTGTCGTGAAAATATTTCACTTCTCCCTCATACTTGAAGGAGAATTTTGCTGGGTATAGTAGTCTGGGCTGAAATTTGTTTTCATGAAGGACTTGAAGCACTCTGCTGCATGCTCTTCTTGACTTCATGGTTTGTGAAGACAAATCCACTGTTATTCTGACAGGTTTTCCTTTAAATATGATCTGTTTCTTTTCTCTAGCAGCTTTTAGTATATTGTTCTTCAGCTGGATTTCTGGTATCATGACTATTATATGAGTTGGTGTGTTTTTAGTCAGGTTGATGTTATTTGGAGTTCTGTAGGCTGCAGTTACCTGAATGTCTGCTTCTTTTCTCATATTTGGGAAGTTTTCTGCTATTATTTCTGCCCATATTCTTTTTATATCATTTGTATTGACTACTTCTTTCTCATTGATTCCCATTAATCTCACGTTGTTCATTTTCACACCGTCTTGCAGATGATGATTTTTTTTTTTTTTCCTGCATTCTGGTTGTTTTTAAAAGATCCTTACTCTTTCAGTGGCTGCAACTGTGTCTTCAAGGTTGGAAACTCTATCTTCATTTTCGTTCATTCGGCTCTGCCAACTTGTGATCGAGGTTTTATTTTCTTGTATATCTCTTTGAAACTGTTTCATGTGATCTATGTCTTTCCTATATTGCTCCGTCAGGGAGTACATCATTTTTCTATTCTTCTCTAATTTTTATCAATGTCTGCTTTAATAGTATTGAAGTCTGTCATTATGGTTATCCTTTCTCTCTCTAATTCAGAGATTATTTCTGTTCTCCTCTCTACTTTTCTGTTGTTGTTTCCCTACTTGGGATCCTATTGATTTAGACATGTCTTTGTTAACTTTAGATATTATTTCTGCTCTGATGTCCTCTATATGTTTCTCCAGTCGTCTTTCCACTTCATGTATTTCTTTTTTTACTTCAGATGTTATCTCTGATCTCAGTTGCTGTATAAGTTTCTGCACTTGTCTGTCTGCTTCAGATGTTACCAATTCAGAGGTTTCATCTGCATGATTCCCATTTTCTTCTATAAGAAGAGACCTTACCCAGCAGTCGTGCAGGCTTGGTGCGCTGGGAATCGGACTGGGGACCAGAAGGGAAAGTCAGTGGTACACTTTTGATATACATAATGGTCACATTTATCATAGCAAATTTCTTTCTATATATACTATACCTTGATTCTTTTTCTTTCTCCCATTTCTCTCACCTCCCTTCAACCTTTGTTCCCCTCCTTTTTAAGAAAAGCATTATTTCTATTTTGTCCTTTCACCTTCCTTGCTTCCCCTGCACCCCTCTAGTTCCCCTTCCAACTTGAACAAGTTCTATTTCCCAATATCAAATTATATTTTACAGTTAATGGTATTGTATAATTAAATTTTGGATTAATATACATTAATTATAAATATCGAGTTCAGTGTATATTTCATTATACACATGTCACATGCACTGAACAAAGTGTCTTTTTATATATTCTCTCCTCCCCTCTCCCTAGTCTTTACTATGTTCATTTGAGCAATATTCAAACTGTTATTTGTTTCAAAAATCTTAACTGAAAATCACAAAGTAAGCCCAAAGCAAGTTAAAATAAGTATAAGAATGATGGAGTAGAAATTTGTGGGAGACCGCAAATATAGGGAAAAAAAATTTAATTCTTTAAAATGCCAACAAAATAAACCCTTAAGCTTACTGGACCAAGGGAGGAAAAATACCCTTAAATTACAAAATTCAGGAATAAGAAGGAAACAGAAATATCCCTACCTCATGCCATATACAACAATTAACTCACAAAGAACCGAAGACTTTTAGTGAATTCACTAATTTTGTAATGTAAAATAGTGAATAATAGTACAATAGTAAATACCATTAAGGCCAACAGAGAAACTGAAACAACTGTTATAAATATAAAACAGTGCAGCTGAAAATATTTCAATAATTCCAAAGAAGGTTAAAGACAGAACAACTATGTGTCTGAGGAATTTTAACCCTACATATATACATGGGAGAAACATAGATATATCCATGCACCATTATTAACAGACAACAAACGGAAGCAATTCAGATGCTCACCAACTGTTTCACAGATAAATAAAATACAGTACATCTATATAATGGAATATTTTAATACTAGAAAAAGATGTGACAATCTGATAAGATTTTAAAAACTGATGACATTCAAAAAATTATGTTTACACAAATAAGTCAGGAACAGTCTATAAATTACATTATTCTATAACAAATATCTAGAAGATCTAAATCTACACTGTGGTTCTCAACCTGTGGGTTGCCACCCCAGCAGGGGTCAAACGAACAAAACACAGGGGTTGCCTAAAGCCATCACAAACCATAACTGTAGCAAAATTACACTTTTGTCTTTTTGAGACAGGGTCTCGCTATGCAGTTTAGGCTGGCCTTGAGCTCACTTATGTAGCCCAGGCTGGTCTCGACCTGGCACCCAAAATTATAGTTTTGAAGTAGTCACCAAAATTATTTTTTGGTTTGGGGTCACCGCAACATGAGGAACTGCATTGTGGAGTCATGGCCTTAGAAAGGTTGAGAACCACTTATCTACAGAAATACATTGTGGAGCTAGGGAGATAACTCAACAGTCTAAGCACCTGCTTGGCAAGCATAAGTACTGGTTCGAGCACCAGTACTGCATGCTATGCCAGCCCTAGAACTCTGGACACACTGTTCCAGGCATCGAAAATGGGTATGTTGGGGCATGCCTATAATCCCAGTGCTGAGCAGGCTGAGACAGGAGGATCACTGAGTGTAAGCTACATAGTGAAGCCCTATACCAAATAAATAAATAAATAAATTTTAAAAGTATAGCATGTGTCACAAGTGCATGGAAAAATTGGAAAATGACTGCTAATAGACATAGCATCACAAAAGGATGTTAAAACTGTCATGTAGTTCGCACAATTTTATTAATGTATAAAAAAACTACTGAAAAAAAAACTACTGAATATAAACTTCAAATAAATTTCATGTGAATTATGTTAAGGATTATAAAAGTTGAAGATAATATCCCCGACCTATTAAGAATCAAAATATATGTCTGCTTAAACTCAGCAATGACCACACTAATAAATTGAGAAAGCAGTTTATACTAAACTTTAAATGGATTATCATCTCTAAAATGCATGCATGTGAACATGGTCTTGGCTCCAAGTAGCTTTATAGTTTAGAGGCTTCCATGCAAATTGCTTAACAATGCATTAAGTCTTGCCGGGCATGGTGGCGCATGCCTGTAATCCCAGCACTTGGGAGGCTGAGGCAGGAGGATCAGTGTGAGTTCGAGACCAGCCTCGGCCACAAAAGTGAGCCCAAGGCCAGCCTGAACTGCATAGCGAGACCCTGTCTCAAAAAGACAAAAAACAAAAACAAAAACAATGCATTAAGTCTTACCATGGGAAAGAGGGTAGAAAAGGGAGTAGATGAATTTCAGAAATTCATAATAAAATATTTCAGAGGATTATTATCAGTGTTTAATCAATTCAAATAAACTATAGAAGCCCTTGCTTCCCTTTATGTTCTTTACTTTTTTAAACTATAATTTTCCAAAGTGTTCCTTCATATAGAGGCCCCCTCATCAAAGTGTTAGAATTTCTGTTTCAAAAGTCACACATAACTTAGAAAGTTCAAAAGGTAAAGGAAAGAATACTGTATTTACCCATGTTTATACTTTCCTCCCCTTTCTTTTTAGATATTTTAGGACTTCTCTATATTTCCTTTTCGTAAAAAAAAAAAATATTCCTTGAAATACTCCTTGAGGCTGGATGTGCTATGACAAACTGTTTTCCATAATCTGGGAACACAATGATGATTCATCATCATAACCACAAGTATCATTGTCTACCTTTATCAAAATGAATTATAGGGACTTCTGACATTTAGCTACCAACTAAAACAACATTATAAATTCTACGAAGTCTACTGATAAAAGTTGATAAAAATTTTCTATACATACAAGAATTTGTTTTCATATTTATTATACTAACAAACAAAAGATAATCTAGAGCTATAGGTAGGGAAGCTCAATAGCGTAGATTTTTGGGCTAGCGTACATGAGAGATTAGCTACAATGCCAGGCAGAAAGAAATAAATGGCAAGCTGCACATGTATGACTAAATTACAGTACATAGTTCTTATAAAGGGGCATACCACAGAGCAATAACAAAATCAGGATAAACTCATATACTGACAGAAAATATCTATAGATCAGACAGGTTAAATATAGCAAGAAAGGTAAGGTGCATAAGATTTTCTTGTAAAAGCAACTCAAAACTATCACGATTTGAGGACAGTATATTTATGCAGAAAGATCATGCCTAAGCAAATGTACATCGAACTTACAATAGTATCTCTAAAGAAATGATTTTAATATTTTAAAAAATGTTCTTTTCCATTACCCGCAAAAAAACAATGATTTAACATGAAATTTAATGTGAGGAAAGCAATTTAAAATCAAGCTATAATTTGTTATAAAGGACTAGATTTATGCAGGCATAGAATCAAAAGTTAATATTTATAATAATTATAAATATATCAATTTTATATCTCACTGATATTAATCATAACTTCATTACTGAAATGTACTCAGGTCTAATTAACTTATTTTATATAAAAATGTGTTATATTTTTTCAGCTTTTTATTACATCTTAATTTTTCCTATATCACAGAACACACAAAAAAGATGATATATCCACTAACTCTATTGTGCTCTGTATTCAACTTAACTTCATCTGCTGAGATGTTATTCTAAAATAGTTTCTAAGTTTTTTAAATGAAAAGTAAAAATCTAGGGACCTGGGGAGATAGCTCCGAGGCACAAGTGCCTGCTGGGCAAGTGCAAGGTCATGAGTTTGAACCCCGGTCCCACAAAGGAAAAAAAAAAAAAAGAAAAGTAAAAATCTAGTAGTACCACATAATCTACTAAATACATTGTGCAATGAATATTTACTGATCAGCTGAACAAAATTCTCTACTAAAATAAAGATATGCTACACTCTACAATTTGTATACTATCCAAGACTATATGTGCCATCTTTACTGAAGTCTTCAAAGGTTTAAGGGAATAAGCAGGTTCACAAACCTTTACCTTATACTCGTCCACAATAATTCCAAGTGCTTCATGACCCATTTTCCTCATGTCTTCCAGTTCTTGTTTATGTTTTTCCTGAAAACAAAAAACAAACAAACAAACAAAAAGAGCTGAATCCATCTGTTCCTATTTTGCTGTTAAAATATTAACTTTAACATTAATTGTGGCTTCCATAAACAATAGTTTGTACCACACTATTGAAGGAGATGAGAGGTGAAAACAGAAAAGTTATTTACAAAGAAATGATGTTTTAAAGCACGATAGAGTACTGAGGCAATGAGTAACTAAAGGGAAAGAACAACTGGGAAAGGATAACTCTGCTGAGAAGGAAAATACTGTCACACAAACAATGGTGTTTTCCCTCATGGTATTTGGATATTTCTGATCTGGGTCAAGAAAAAAGAAACCTGTCTCAACAAGCCTAGGCCTGTATATTTTTTGACTCATCCAACTATACTAGAGTAAAATGATTAGCTCTCAATTCTACCTGTCTAGGACTGGAGAGGATGGACTCTATTTCGAGGGCATTAATATCCTATAGAGCCCTTCTAGTTTTTCAAATACAATACCCAGGTTTGAATACAAATCATTAATGATAACAAAGGAAAATGTAAAGTAGATAAAATAAAATAAATATATGGGCTCAGTTGTTAGTTATCAAAGAATTTCAAAAAATGCAGAAATGGCAATGCAAATTAAAAAGAAACTATAAAACAAAACATAACACCACAATTGAACAAAAAATTACTAGAAAATCTGAATAGTCCTATTAAAGAAATCAACAACAGTCCTATTAAAAAAATCAACAACAAAAAAGCTGATACACATACAAATACTTTTTTTTTTTTTTTTTGCAGAACCAAGGATTGAAGCCAGGCAGGCACTTGTGCTTCTGAACCAAGTGCTTCTGACAAAGAGATAATTCAGATAAATTTTAACACATATTTAAGAAAGAAATAACCCATAAAATAAAAAAAGCAGAAAATACTTTTAAGTATACTTTTATTAGGGTAACTCAGGGTAATACAGATCTCACACTAAAATTTGTAATTATTTAAAAGAAAATAGAATTAGGAATAAATCTCTTTTATGCATATAGGAACTAAAATTCTAAACAAAATATTAGAAAATTAACTACAGGAGCACATGAAAATAATTTCCATCAAGTAGGGTATCATGTTGGTAGAAGCAGGGATCATAAAACCTCTCACACAATCCCCAACATTTTCCTTTTCTTAGTCATTCACCTGCCAAATAACAGTAAAGGTTACATACCAAATGACTAAAAGGAAAGACAGCACCATCACCTCATAGATGTTGTGGGAAAATTATACTCACGTAATGGCAGGGTAACGGCAATAGTTCCCTCTACTTACAACTACCAGCTTCTCTGCAGTTTCTCATTTATCATACTATGCTGATTCAACAAGTTTAATTAAGGTACTATTTCTCAAAATTACCTAGGCATAAAGAAAAACCTCAGGCAAGTATTATTATTATTATTATTATTATTATTATTATTATTATTATTATTTTAGAATAGAAACTTTATTGAGAAAGAAAGCTTCTATCCAAGAGGGGAACAGAAGGGGGGCCCGAGTGGGTTGCCCACAAAATAGTCTTTCGTTAGGTATCTTATAGGGCAAAACCATGTGATAAGGTAGACCTAAGGTGAAAGTAGGGGAACTTGCTTAGGTGGTCATGAGGAGGGACAAAGTTATGGTCGACCAATGGGATTACAAGCATCATTGTTCAGGTAAAATTGATTTAATCGGGAGCAAATTGGGAAGCAAGTCATGTAGCAAGCGGGTATGAATATGGAACAAGGGTTCTTTCTGTTGGGGTTGAGTTTCTGGCTCATTTAGTGTCTTTTAGGGCCATCGCTACTCATTTAGAATATCAATCCCTGATACTTAACTTTAAGTGAGTGGGTAGCTGCATTTCTTTACTGTTTTTGTTTTACGGTCTGGCCCACAGGTAGGATGTTTGTCTCTTGCAAAGCTGTATAGTCAAGTTGCTTTACATATTGTCCTGGAGGGCCTGGCCCTATCTGGCTGCCTATAATATTTCTATCTAATTTAGCTGCCTACAACATTCCCCCCTCTGAAGAAATAACCTGAACTACCATGAGGGAATTATGGGCGATGACTGCTCTGGCTTCTTTAGGCTGAAAGGGGTCATAGTTGTAATTGGCAGTCAGAGGTACTCTTTAGAGGGTCTATCTAAAGGCCCTCCATAGATACCAGGCACTTTTATCTTGGGTAGATGTATAGCTTTGAGTCTGGAAGAGACAAAGCCAAACAATTAGGTGTACGTGGGCCAAATAATAAAATTAATCAGGCACATTTATTATAGGTTTTCTCCTGTATGATTATCTGAGTTTTGGTATCTTTTAGGACACAAATTTGAGAGATTAGCATATGTATAATCAAAGTGTGAGCATTTGAGCTAACACACTGGCATTTGGACTCCTTTATTTGTGGAGTCTGACAGGTTGGTATAAGTCTCTTTAACTTATAATTATCTCTAAATTTTAAGAACTTATGAAAATCAGATTAATACCTTATCCTTTGTTAATGTTTTTAAGTAGTTTAAGGACAGTATGGTCTAGTTTTTGTTACACCTTGTGAGAGAACAGTGACATCAATAAGTTATTTTTACCTGTATAAAACTTTTTGTAAACACTTGTTTTTTAATTGAAAAACACCCATATTAACTGAAATCATAACATCTTAAAAATGTCTAATAATCTTTACCAAATAGCACATACATAATGTATTACAAGACATTAGGCTATCTTATTTTTGAGAAATCTAATCTGTAAGATCATACCTGTATTTATCAACATGAACTACATGAGTTGAGTCAGAAATCAACAAGGCTAACTTAATGTATTTATCAATACACAGCATTTAGGTTAAACCAATGTCACATTTACTGTTTTAGATATGATCCACATTGTTAAGCAAGGGACACTGTTGAGGGTTTTTAAAAAAAAAAAAAAAAAAAAAAAAAAACATTGTTTAACTTTTTATGTTGATAGGATTTTTATCTATCTTCGAGGTTTGGCTCCTCCATGGAAATGGTAGGTAGAGATAACAGTCTGGCCAGAGGGAAGAGACAGACCCAGTGCCCTTTAGTCCTACTGGGCCATCTGGAAAGTTTAGTCTGAGCTCTTGGGCCTCCACCTCAGAGTGCAGTCTCACTTCTAGCAGCTGCCTTGGCAGTCAGGGCATGGCTTGTGGGCCTCTTAAGGCAGTCCCTCTTACAGTTGCCTGGCTTTTGACAGCGGTAGAAGAAGATGAACCTCATCGTTGTTGAGCTCTTTTTGGAACCCAGAGAATCAGAGCTAGGATCTGTATGAGGCCTCAAAGGCAGCGAGTTTTGATCTCTTGGTTTTTTCCCAGTTTTAATTATAGGATTAAGGAAGCAATTTCTGTTATAGTATCAAATGAGTTATCTAGAGCAAAAGTTATCTTTTATAACTCTTTTTTAATATCTGGGGCTGACTGAGTAATGAACTTACCTTTAAGAATGATTTGTCCCTCTACTGAATTAGGATCTAGGGAAGTATGTTTTATTAATACCTCTTGTAGGAGATCTAAGAAAGTAGAGGGGTGTTCTTTCTCTTCCTGTTGAATTGCTGACATTTTAGAATAATTCAGTGGCTTAGTTCTTATTCTTCTTAGACCTTCAAGCATACATGTCTGAAAGTGTCTCCTATTCCAATCTCCCATATAATTGCTAGGCCAGTAAGGATCTTGGGCAGGGACTGCTTGGTTTCCAGTGGGAGCAAGTAGTTCCCCTGGCTGTCTGTCCTCTGGTCTTTTGAAATGGATAAGATAATATTCATCTCCAAATGTAGTAGCAGCTTGTAAGGCTGTCTGTTTTTCACTACGAGTCAGAGTTTGGTTTAGAATTAGCATCATATCCTTCCAATCTAGTTCATAAGTCTGAGTGAGGCCTCTAAGAACCTCAATATACTTATCAGGGTTATCTAAAAATTTCCCAAGTTCTGACTTTGTTTTAGGTCACTGAGTGAGAAAGGTACATGAACTCTGAACTTCCAAGTTGTCCATTTACCTCTTGTAAAGGGTACTGGCTCTGGGGAGTCTGTCTAAACTGAGCTAAGGATGGGTACAGCCCTGCAGAAGGTTGGATTTCTGTTGGCTTAGAAATTTTATCTTCTACACTAGAAGGGCAAGCAGAGGAAACCTTACTTTTAGCAATGGTGGATGAGAATGTGACTAAGGCTATTTTGTTCTCAGGGTCTGGGGTGGTGGAGGTCTTAGGATCCTGAGGTTTCTGGTCTCCCTGTGGCTCAGGTATACATTTTAAGACTAAATGTGGTCTACTACTTAATGCAAAAAATAACTGAACATAGGGCATTTCTGACAATCTTCCTTTTTTCTTACAATAACTTTCTTGTTGTAAAATGGTGTCATAATTGATACTTCCCTCTGCATTCCATTTTGGCTCTAATGAATATGCAGGCCATGCACATGTGCAAAAAAATATTAAATGGCTTTTTCTCAGCGGATATGGATCAAATGTCTTCCAGTGCTTAATGATGCACTCTAAAGGGGTAAGTGACTTTGACTGTGTGATTCCCATATCTCCTTCCAGTGATCTTGGTGGATGACCTCCAGTTGATGCAGGAAGAAAAATTGATCTTTTAACCTGAAAAACACTTGGACGAGTTCGTGTTCTCTAAAACCGAAGAATGAACTTTAGGAACGAGACGGAGGTTTAGAATAGAAAATTTATTGGCAAAGACAGTTTCTGTCCAAGAGGGGAACAGAAGAGGAGCCTAAGTGAGATGTCCCTCAGGCGTGTATTATAAACATAGATTTTTGTGGGTAGGATCACCAAACTACAGTTCATGATAGCCATTTTTTGAGGAATAGTTCCTCCTTTATAAGAGAATGGCTGTTATAGCTAGATCCGTTATCTGTTAATTGCAACTACCTTGTAAAGGAAAGCCATCCATTATCCAATACTATACTGACACAAACACATGAGAATGTCACATGAACTGCCACCTAGGACTACTGCCATGCTCCTGTCAGTCCCATTCAGACAAGTTAGACAAGAAAAATAATCCCAGCACTTGGGAGGCTGAGGCAGGAGGATTGGTGCGAGTTCGAGACCAGCTTGTGCTACAAAAGTGAGCTCAAGGCCAGCCTCAACTGCATAGTGAGACCCTGTCTCAAAAAGACAAAAAAAAAAAAAAATTAAAATTGTAAAATACAAAATTAATATACAAAAACTAATTGTTTCTTTTTTTTATGTATTTCGTACAGGGATTACAGGGTTTATAGGGTGTTACTACGTAAGTTGTACTCGTAGTGATCCTCCTGTTTTCAGTCTCCAAAGTTCTGGTATTGTAGGCTCGCGCCACCATACCTAGTCCCAGTCACTCTTTCAGCGCACTCTAGGGATGGGGACCCACAGGCACTTGCATGCCAGGCACGGGCACATCAGGGATCGAACCTGGCTGCTGAGCTTTGCCTAAGCAGCACTTTAGTCCACTGAGCTATCTGGCTGGACCTAAATATTATTATCATTATTATTTTTTTATTATTAATTTATCTATCTATTTGTTTTGGTGGTGCTGGGGATTAAACTCAGGACCTTGTACTTGCTAGGAAGATGTTTATGCCACTGAGCTATATTCCTGTCCCTCAATTATTTCTATATTCTAACATATGAGAACATTCTTTCTCTTACAATATCTGTGTGTAAGGCCAGGGAGATAGCTCAGTAGAATAAGCATTTGCCTGGCAAGTGCAAGGTCCTGAGTTCAATCCCCAATACCACCCACCCACCTAAACACACACACACACACGCACACACACACACACACACACATATCTCTGGTTACTACCAGTTCTCTTTCATGAAAGCCCAAACTTCTACATGTAGGAGTCCCTGGCTGTCAGATCTCTTCTCTAATGAATCATGAACCTATCACTCTATATACTATCTTATGTAGCTGCTTAGTATAGGTATTTCAAAACTTGCTGTAGCTAACTTCCAGATTTGTTCATCTAACTGCTTATAATCTTTGTTACATGGACATCTAAAAGGAATTTTAAGATGAACAAATTCAATGTCAAATTGTTGCTTTTCTACTACCAATCTTCCAGTTGTATAAAATATTTTAAAATAATTTTTTATTTCTCTTCTTTTTTCCCTCTTAAGCCACAAGAAATTGTTCAGAAAAGCTTGCTGATTTGATCTTCACCTTTGACACCTTAGCAATCTCTGAAATAATATGATAGTGTACAAGGCACTGTTCCAAACCCTTTACTTTATAAGACTGCTTCCTGTATGTATCTAACAGTGCAACCATGTCACAGCCTATTGATATTTTGAAACATCTTTACTACAGCTCCTGTCCAGTGAAATGGCCATTCCTTTGCAATGATAAAACAGGTAGGGTAAGCCTTTCAAAACTCAAGTACAACCACAAAGAATGTAAAATCTAATTTCTAAGATACTTGGAATTGCTCACTGTATCCATAGCACATAAAATACAGCAATGTCCCTGGCACAATGGGTATCTATTGAATAGTAAAACATCACACACTTGCTCAAATTTCCCAGAGCTGGGGAAGCAAAGGAGGAATTAAAGAAGGCGAAATCTGATGAGAGCACAATGTAAGCATATAATGAAATATCACACTGAACTTCTTTTCAAATATTATACATTAATATGCCAATAAAATAAATGTTAAGAAAAAATATCTTTCCCATGACCCCAGAACTATACCATTGTCTTCCTAACTCCCTCTATCCGCTGTCATTGGCTCTTCCGGCTCATGATGAACACATTCTGTCCCAGGACTACTATAATTGCTATCTGTTGTGTTTTGCATACTACTTTCTACGGAAATGAGCTAAATGTTCATTTCCTCAAAGAAGAAGCCTAAAAATGACCTTACCAGAGATAGTCCCTGACTGCTCTTGCCCAAAGTGCTACACATTCATTACTAGGTGATAGTAAAGCCTGACTGTCCACTTGACAGGGTTAATAGATGCTCAGCAGATCAACAAAGCACACCTCTGGCTGTGTCTGTGATGTGTATCCAGCTATGACTGGCACAGAAGCTGGCACACTGGGAGATCCACCACCATCCAATAGGCTTGCAGGTAGAGTCAAATGAAAAGAAGGATAAGGAAGTCTGTCCCAATATGAAAAGCTCAGTTCTGCTTAATAAGGAAGGACTTTTGATCCTGTCATCACCTGTGAACATCAGTGTCCAGCTTCTCCACCTTCAACACACACATGAACAAAAGCAAATGGGTTTCTAGAACTTTGCTCAGACTGACACTACATCCTTAAGCCCTTGTTATGGTTTATGTCTAGTTGTCCCCTCAAAGCCTCATGTAGTCATTAGGCTGGGACTTCTATAGATTGAGACTTGACTCATGAGTCACTGGGATTATGTGTTTTAGTACTGATGGGATTATTGGTCTGAGTAAGGCTGAGACTATGGGTGTGGTCTAGGGCTGATATCCTAAGGCGGAGAGCCTGAATGTAACATAAAGAGCGATAGAGAGACAGACTAAAGCTGTAGCTATTGCTCTGCTGCCCCGATTGATTGGCTGCCTCTGCCACCATTTTGTTGCTGTTCCACCACCATGAACTGGATGCTCTCTGTCCTGTTCCACTCAGCTTTGGACCAGCCGCATATGGACTGAAACCTCCACAAACTGTGAGCTAAATAAACCTTTCCTTCCTTCATTTTTGAGTGTTGGGTATTTGTCCCAGCAATGAGTAAAAAATAACTAAGATACCCCTCTTGTTCTATGGTTCCCAAATTCTCACAGTGAGTAGCTACTACATGTTATGGCATGTGAACTCCCCCATCTTGGATACTACAATTCTAACAGAGTCCTTTTCATTTTTTATTTTAAGGTATTTAGTATAAGGTCTACAGGGTCTCACTACACAGATCAGATTTGAAGCAATCTTCCTGTTTTTAGCATCCCAAGCACCGGGATTATAGGCACATGCCAGTATGCCCAGTCTCAATCACCATCTCAGTGTGCTCCTGGGGTGGGGCCAGCACGGTAGGTGCCCCTTTCATTTTACATAACATGTACATAAAAGTATGTGTATACATAAATGTGTGTGTATATATATGTCTTACATGTGTGTATATATGTGTATTATATATACACATTATAAATACATTTCTATATTAGTTATATTTCTCTAGATAACCATAACAACACCACTTCTTCAGAGCATTTATCACTATCAAATTTTTTGCATTTATTGTTCATTGCCTATTTTCCTTAAACATAGAATACACTAAGATAACAGTACTCTCCTGCACTATGGCTCCCAGGAAGATAAGGACAGATAAATATCAAGAAGATAAGTCTAATAAAAACTTTAATTAGAGAAGGTGAAGTCTTACTTCATACTATATAGAGTATATACATATACTATACTATATATAATCTATAATATACATATGTGTGTGTGTAGTGTGTGTGTATATATATGTATACATATACTATAATCCCCTTTCCATTCCAATTTTGGAAAATTTGGGATATATATATGTATATATATATATATCAAATGGAGCCTGTTATATAGAATTTGCTGAATTAATAAGGATAGGATAAAGAAAGAAATAGAATGGGCAGGATTTGAATGTCAAGTAAATTTGAGAAATCAGAAGCAGTTTCATTATTCATCAAAGACAAAGAGAGCTATTCAACATCAAAATAAGAAAGTTAAAAACTTGTGCAAAGCCTGGCCTTGAAACTGAATGAATAAAGGAGATTACAATGAATTTTTTTTCTATTATATACAAGCTAAGAGTTAAAACAGCTTGGGTTATGTTCTTTTATCTATTAATTGGGAGAGTTGAATTAAACTATTTTTAAAATACCTTTCCAGCTTCTTAACACTATTGTATGATATAGTACGCTACAAAGAGAACAGTCAGCTCTCCGTTCTTTAAAGTAACTAATACTGTATAACACACTGTAAAACAGAAGTCTGTCCAGTTACCAAAAGAAAAGCAAAGGTATAATCAAATAGTGATACACAGCCTAGAATTTTTATTTTAAGAATATAAAGCTAAAATATACAATCTTCAGGTTGGCAAGATAGCTCAGTGGTCTAAAGCACCTGCTTAGGCAAGCTTAGGCAACCACAGGGACCTCGATTGAATCTCCAGAACCACATGCTGTGCCAGCACCAACCCCAGGGAAGGCTGAGTCAGCCATAATATAAATAAATAAATAAATAAATAAATAAATAAATAAATAAGTAAGTAAAATTGTTAAAAATAAAACATACAATGTTCAAAGTAGTAAAATTCAAATTCAATCAAAATGATAGCTTCCTTTTGAAATGGAAAAATTCTCAAAGCATTACTGCAAAGAAAAGATGCTATAAAATGCCTTCACCTAAAAAAAAAAACAAAAAAAAACAGATTTTTTTGAACAAGAAAAGATATCAAAGGTAACTAATGTCATTTTATAAATGAAAAACTGAGGCCCACAGAAGTCAAGAATTTGTTCAAAGTCACTGAATTCCATAAGGTGAAGGAAATATTTAAATCAGAAATTTTTAAAATTTTTTTTATTTTTTAATGTATTTGGTTTAGGATCTCACTACACAGCTCGGACTCATAGTAATCTTCCTATTTTCAGCCTCCCCAGTACTAGAATCACAGGCATGTGCCACCATGCCCAGGAAGAGGTCTGGTCAAGGATCAAACCCCAGTCCCTGTGCTTACCTAAGCAGGTGCTTAGTCAGCTGAGCTATCTCACCAGCCCTTAAATTAAACTTCTTGATAGATGCCTCAATGTTTACTTAAAAATATCCTAAGAGGACACTTGGTGGGTACACACCTGGAATGCCAGGAATATGGTAAACTGCGACAGGAGGAACATTAGTGAGACCGTTTCTCCAAATAAAAAAGGGCTGTAATGTGCATCATCCGTGTGATAGGCCTGGATTAATCCCTACTAGAAAAAGACAAAGTACCTTGTCAAAAACTGAAATATTAAATGTAATTTTTTTTTTTTAATTTAGTGCAGGGTCTACAGGGTCTCACTACACAGATCAAACTAGTAGTGATTTTCCTATTTTTAGCTTCCCAAGTGCTGGGATTACAAGGACATGCTACCACCACCAGTCTCAGTCACCAACTCAGTGTGTCCAGGGGTTGGGGCCAGCAAGGCAGTCCAGGGATCGAACCTCAGACCTCTGTGTCTATCTAAACAGGTGCTTTAATTCCCTGAGCTATCTGGCTATTTTAATAACTATTCCACAAGATGATTTTCTATATAAAATTCCAACAATAAACTCATATACAAGACATTATACTTTTTGATTTTATTTATTTATTTATTTATTTATTTATTTGGTACAGGGTCTTACTACATAGCTTGGACTCATAGCGATACTCGTATCTAAGTCTTCCCCACACTAGGAGTATAGGTATATGCCACTGTACCAGGTTTTGGGACTGGCTGGCATGACATGAAGTACCAAGAAAGGAACTTGGGACCTTGTGCTTGCCAGGCAAGCACTTAGACCACTGAGTTATCTCACCAGCACAGACATTTGTAGAACTTAAGACAACTAATCACACTTTAGTCTCATCATTTATCATGTCCTTGTTTCCAACCAGAAACTTTGATCAGAAAAAATGTTCCATGAGTTCAATCCTCGGTTCCACAGCAAAAAGAAAAAAAGGAAACAATGCTCCAAAGTAAGGTGTTTTTCAAAGATTATCAAAGGCGTGCCCTAACCAAACCATCAGTGCATGAAACTACTCCAATCTCAACTCCTTGCTTTTCAATCAAAGTGGTTCAATATACTTAAGGCTCATAACTTTAATATGGCTGGACACGATTAGTAATCAAAGAAAGCATCTGTTGCCATTCCACCCACCCCTGGGTATGCTGAGATGGCAACTGAGACTGGGCATGGTGGTGCGTGCCTGTAATTCTAGCTCTTGGGAGGCTATAAACAGGCGGATCACTACTAATCAATCTAGTAGTGAGATCCTGAACACCCTGTAAACCCTTCCCTAAAATACAAAGGAAAAAAAAGCCATCTGTTGAAGATACATAGTTAAATAAGCAACCATATAATAAAATATTGTCATTTTCTGGAAATATGACAAATGAGCAAAACGTTTCTCATAACCACATCAGTATGATTCATACATCTGAATGCAAATTTTTTCAAAGAAGTTCAAGCTATATAATACAAGCTATAACATTTTTCAATTTACATTGTTACTTTTGAACACTGTCAAGCCAAGTAGAATTCATACTAATTACTTCCAGTAAATTAATCCATGCATAACAAAAGAATTCTCTATCACACTGATGATTAAAAGCCAGCATCTGAATGACATATTTTTAATGAATTCTTACAAGCCTTTTTAAAAAGCAAAGTGAGAGAAGAAACTCTGTGGACCAATCAACCAATATATCCACTGACTAAAAGCCAAATGTTACTTACTTGCCAAATTCTTTGACCAAGAACCAATCTGTAAATAAACTACCAGCTAATATTACCTCATTTTGAAATGTTTTCCAATATAGATTCACTATCACTTTCTCTAAAACGAAAACAATACACTCATTTTACAACAACTAATCAATTATATTGGCAAAGGCAAGCACACACACCTCCAAGTTACCCAAAAGGAAATTTGTGGAACAAGAAATCAAAGATAGTGAGATAAAACCTCACCAATGTATTGAAAAGTTGTAACTGGGAAGCAGTATAAAATGCCCCCTATCTAAATCTGAATAATCAAATGTACCAAGGTGACCTGCACAAAATATGTCAAAATAATGCCAAAAAAAAAAAAAAAAAAGATTACATTATCCCATTCATATACTGACAAAACAGAAGAAAAACAATGAAACAATATCACTTCAGTTTCTCATTATCTCCACCTTTGCCCACTGCTAAGAGCACACCAGACTTTACAGGAGGCATAATGCTTGCAAAGAAAGGTGTCACTGTTATGGCACAGTCTTATACAACAAGAAGTCATTAGATTGAATAAATGTTTCATCTTTATCTCTTCCTCCATTCAATCTACTTTCTTAACTTCTTTATACAAATTACAGTACATGACAGAACACTTCAAAATCTTCCCCATCACTCTCACATTGTTTACTGAGCATTAAATGGAGGAAGAGAATCACATAGATATGTGAAAATTAGCCTAAAAGAATCAAGGGCTGGGCCTGGCAGGATGGGTCAGTGGTCTAAAGCGCCTGCTTTGGAAAACTTGGGCGGTTTCAGGGACCGCGGTTTGGTCCCCAGCACCACATGCTGTGCCAGCCCTGCCCTCAGGGCAGGCTGAGCCGGCCATAAATAAATAAACAAACAAACAAACAACAGTTCTGAAACAAGGAAAATAAAATAAAATTTAAAAAAATAGAATCAAGGGCTACTATAAATGGGATGAAAAAATTTGTGCCTAGTAAATTGTCTCTAACACTGAATTAGATGCCAATAATAATAACAATAATAATTGTAATTCCAATTATTATTATTATTAAATTATTCCATTAGCTAAAGATATGTAAAAATCACAAAAGTTTAATTTCTGGCTGAATTTCATTAATTACTACCATAATATATTACATTAAATTTCATCCGGAAGCAAAATCCAAAACTTTAATGAATACTCACAACTAAAAGCCAAAAAAAGAAGCAAATGTATCCTAGAAATTTAATAACTGAAAAAAGATGGGTTATGTGAAGAATTTCAGTCTGTTTAGATTGGCAAAGAAGAAACTGCTTTTCTATATGCCAATTTACAGAAGCCAGATGTGACAGCCTCACAGCAAAATCTACACCAAAACTTTAAGGAATTAATGAGTCATTGAATTCATCACAGCTACTCACGTGGAATTAATAAGAGAAAACATGTTAACAACAATACCATTATTATTGCCATTGTCATTCAACTGTTAGCACAAAATCCCACCAATTACATGCTGTTAAAGAATAAAGGGAAAATCTGGACAGTTTGAGAAATGTAGCCTCTTGCAAAGCCCTGGTGAAGACTCAGGCTAATTTGTTGATTGAGTTGGCTCTGTTATTACTGCTACTTCAATGTTTATTATTTTGTTCCAGTAGGAAAAAAAGAAATTTCACTCTACACCAGATCCAGATTATTTATTACCAGGTTTATTGAGACTTTCAAAGGCCAGTTACACTACAAAGCACACTTAATCGTGCTTATGACAAACTAAGGAAAAAGGAAATGATGGAAGCAAAGTAAATGGAGAAAATGCAAAAGGAAAAGAGAAGGAGGAAGGAAAGCCAAGCATGACAGCTATCATGGATTGCGGTTTTGGAAAGTGTAACAATATAATACAAGACATGTTTTATAAGATTATTTTATAATGAATCACCCAAAGAATCATATACAAAGAGTGCAGGAAACCTATTTATGCTAAAGACCAAAAAAAAAATCCAGCTGAGGGCCTGAATCCTAACATCTGCATGAGTCCGTCTGAACACCTAGCTCACAACAATGCTTCCCACAAGTCTAACAAAGCTTCAAACCCATGATGTCTCATGCAGGAGTGCTTCATGGATCTGCACAGAGAGAGTGCAAACATTACTGGTAGGAGCTAAAAAGTCTGAGCCAACAGGATCAGGATCTGTGCTAGCAGGCTGAGGAATCAGAACTAGAACCAAAAAGCAACCTTTAAGATGATGACTAGAGTTCTTTCAAACTGAACCATAGCCATCCTTAGCACCAACAAGGTGCTGAGTTCCTCCTCCAACCAAAACAGCCAAGTTCACCAGGAAAACCAATATGACAATTTCATCTAGCTGAATAGCTCAGGAAAACTAGCAACTTCCAACAGCTTTCCAACAGCTTCTCCAGTTTCCCTAACAGCCTCTCAATAACTTCTTTCGTTTTGCCTCTTACGCTGCAGGCAACAATTCTCAGATGGACCTCCAACACACAGCACCACACAGGTTCTGTTCAGCTGTGGGTAACAAGTGGACCACCAGTTGGTAATCCACCATAGTGGCACATCTCTGTAATCCCAGCACTCAGGAGGCTGGGGCAGGAGGATCACTGTGAGTTCAAGGTCAGTGTGGGCTACACAGTGAAGGCAAAGCAAGCCTGCATTACAAAGCAAGACACCATGAAGCAAGCAAGCACAAACAAAAAGAGAGGAAGAGGAAAGAAAAGTGAAAGGGGTGACAAAGAAAGAAAGGGAGGAAAAAAATCAAAGTTTTCCATTTATGGACAATTTTACGACAATTCTAATAGCTCCACTCTACTTTATGATTTCAGGTACTAGGCACCAGAGTAGCAAGTAAGAATGTCTAGGGAATAATAATGAAAACAGACCTATATCATGTATAAGATAAACTCACAAGCATCAGACTACTGATTATGGACATAAACCACTCAAATCTATATCTCATATCACAGCTTTTCTCCTTGTAAGGCTGAACTTCAAAATTTAAGTGTATGTTAACACCAGTAACAGAAACTCTGACAGCATAGCCTTTCAACACATTTTACACTTTGATCAAGAAAAGAAAAATGGCTTATAAATAAAAATCACTATAATTTTGGACATTTGCCTTTATGTACAGATTATTTCTGTCCATAGTATAATTATTTCCTTCCACATTTTGGGAAATACTGAAATTTTATCTTTTAAGCTTATATTATAGATCCCATCCCGTAAAAAAGAGATAGCAAAGCCCTATTCTCTGACAGCTGTAAGTGGAAGCTGGTAGCAAGAAAGATCACAACATGAAGTCGTTCTGCATTTAGGACTGGGGACAGATAGTTCTCTGAGAGCAGAAGATAGAAACATAGGCCCAGAGGCAAATACATCAAGAGAACAGGGCAGAGGTCTGGAATAGCACAGCCATAGAAGGAAACACAACTTTTAATACAAAGGAAATCAAAACCTGGGTAAGAAGGACAACTGGAGGACAGGTGTCCAAACTGGCCAAGCTGGGGTGCAGACAACAGGACATCAAGCTACAAATGACTATACAGAAGGCTTGGGGAATACAATGGAATTCTCCCTCATGGCTTTGTAACTTGTTTACTCAGGAATCACCTATTTCCCCTTTCAAACTGAAATTTGATGCCTGTATTCTACAAGCACAGGACTTATTTTAAGGTTGCACAGGCCTACTGATTGAAGGGACGTGCCCCATCACATTGAGGCTCTCACTACACCTGCTTTACAAGGAAGACAGTAACATTTGAGACTTCTGAGACAGTGATTATTAGATAAGATTTTGGGCACAAATGGATGCAATAATGGGTTAAGATTCCTAAGGACATTAGCATTAGGGGAATGAAGTTTTCATAATGAGGGATAAGGATGTTGGTGTACCAAAAAGCTGTAGAGGACTTGGCTGTAGCCTAACAAGTTTAGTTTAAATCCTAATCCCTAATACCTGTGAATGTAAACTTATTTAAAAATTTGGATTTGCAGACATAATTAAGCATATATGGGTTGAAAATTGAGGGGTGAGTCCTAAATACAAGGTCCGATTCCTCTATAAAAGAGGTGAGGGAAACTTGAGACACAGGGAAGAAGATCATGAAGGTAGAAAATAGAGTTGTGCTATCAAAACCCAAAGAATGTCAGGTACTATGAAAAGCTGGAAGAGGAAAGAAAAGATTCTCCCATAAAAACACAAGAGGGAGACTGATGACAGTAACATTAATTTCAGGCTTCTGATCCCTAGAACTATGAGACAACAGAGTTCTATTTTAATCCACCAAGTTTGTGATACTTTGTTATAGCTACCATAGGAATTCAAGATTACTTTTTAGAACTGGTGTTTGACTGAATTCTTCCTTTACTCACCAACAAACTTCATGTGTCAGAACTTTGCCTCATCCATGTTCAGGAATACAGTTAAAACAACAGGATGTTTTCCTGATAGCATGTTGTAACACATAACCTTTTGTCATAATCTTCCTTTTCTAAAGGTTAAAAATAATTCCTATGTATCTGTACTGTCTAAATAGAACACTGGAAATTTAATATAGATCTTGGTATTACTAGCTGTAATACCAGCTCTTTACAATATGCTATGTAGACCTTTACTGATGCTACCATTCAAAATGTAACTAAGCACCTAAGAAGCCTATTCTATAACATGCCCTATTTATAGCACAGAGCCTCCAGACAAGACTATATGTACTTCACTAAGAGATAGAAAAGAAATATGAACCCTAAAAAAAGGACCTTAAAATAAAAGCAAATATTAAAAGATTGTAACATGAAACAGTAAAGCACTATAGAGGGAGAGAAAATGCTAATAATCACCACAGAAACTAAGGGAATATATGCTACCCAGAAAATAAAAAATGAAAGAAAGAAAGAAAGAAAGAAAGAGAAAGGAAAAAAGAAAATAAAACTCTTGGAAAAGACATAGATATATAACTATCAATTAGAGAAAAGGGTTAAGGCAATTAGTCAAAGGACAGAGAAAATAACAATGAGAGGAAATACAGTAAGAGAAACAATCTAGAACATCCAGGTACTAAATAAGTTGTCACAAAGAGAAGAAAGACCAAAATAATAACTTGAGAAATTCTCTAAAATTAAATTCACATAGATAAGATAGTTCGAATTTCTATAGAATAGACCACCTCAGGCCCAGCCACTTCAACTGTAGTACCACTGCATATTTAAGCAGGCCTCAAGCAAAAACACAACTATGTATGGTATTACTTGGTTATAGGAAGTAAGGGGAATTACTAATAGTACGGGGAATAAAACTTAATGGAAATATAATTTTTATGTTGGAAACACTTTTAAAGGTCATTGCTGTTTCAAGAATGGAGGTCGTCTTCATAGGCTTGTGAATCAGAAAAACAAGTCCTAAGCCAGGCGTGGTGGCGCACGCCTTTAATCCCAGCACTCGGGAGGCTGAGTCAGGCAGATTGGTGCAAGTTCGAGACCACCCTGGGCTACAAAAGTGAGCTCAAGGCCAGCTTCAACTGCATAGCGAGACCCTGTCTCAAAAAGCCAAAAAGAATGAAAGAAAGAAAAACAAGTCCTGCTTTTCCTAGGTATGGGCAGGGCGGCTCTCCACCCATTGATTCTTCCAAGATGGTGGTAGCGAAGTCGGAGGCCAGGAAGGTTGCCACTGCCTACTTCCGTTCAGCTAGACTTTTGCCCACGCTGATCACAGTCCTGGCGCTGGGATACTTCACGTGGGTGGTCTTCTGGCCTCAGAGTATCCCCTACCAGAGCCTCGGGCCCCTGGGCTCCTTCACTCAGTACTTGGCGGGCCACCATCACACCCTCCTGCGCAACGGATACTGGATTGCCTGGCTGATTCACACTGCAGAGTCCTTGTGTGCCTTGATGTTATGCAAGCAGAAGGGTATCACAGAGCCCCGGGCCTGGCTGCTCTGGTTCCTGCAGACTTTCCTCTTTGGGGTAGCGTCCCTCTCCATCCTGATCGCCTACAGACCAAAGCGCCAGAAACGCACCTAAAAGGGCCAGCTCTTCCAGCCTGGGCCATCCCTCTGGCTGCCCCTTCCCGCTTCCCACTCTGGCTGACCTCCAATGGACCAGTGTCACTTAAGGGACAAACAAGGAACAATTGTGGCTCTGTTTTCTGCAGAGCCACCCATTGGACAGCAGCTACGGCACCTCAAGGCCCACGGGGCTCTCCCGTCCCCTGGGGTAGGTGCATGTTAGACTCTCTTGTTGGGGTGCATAGCTCCCCACCCTCACCACCACCGTTCTGCTCTCCTTCCCAAATGTCTTTTCCTTTTTCTGGGCCAAGTGACATGTACACAGTACCTCAGTTCCCCAGCCCTTTATCACACCCCTCTGAGGCAGGACTCTCATCCGCTCAGACTAAGGAGAAAGCTAAAGAAGAAGGTGCCTGGCAGGGGCCAGCCACAGGGAGCCCAGGGACACGCTTGATGCAAGAGCAGGCTCTGCCCACTGGAAGTAATCCGTCCTTGCCTGTGGCCCCTGGGACAGAGCACTGGGTAGTGGCAGCATCTGGTGGCCACAGCTGAATTGTTCCCATACTGCAGGACCACACAGCAGACCCTGTGGCACTTTTCCCAGAGGTGTCCTATGCCCCACGGGCACCAGAGTGCCTTCCATGTCACTCACCAAAGCCAGGACGCACATCCGGCTTTCCAGCTCTGGCATTCCAATTTTACACAAACTGTCTGAGCCACTCAGTGTCCCCTCATTTCAGGGGAAAACCGAAAGCTTAGCCAGGCATGGTGGTGCATGCCTGTAATCCCAGCACTTGGGAGGCTGAGGCAGGAAGATCAGTGAGAATTACAGACCAGCTTGGGCTACAAAAGTGAGCTCAAGGCCAGCCTGAACTACATAGTGAGACCTTGTCTCAAAAAGACAAAAAAAAAAAAAAAAAAAAA
>PVJA010031264.1:0-25044 GCA_004027025.1 Myocastor coypus | reverse complement strand
AGAGTCAGGTAGGGGCTGAGAAGGCACAGCAGATTCAGGCTCACCCACCACTGCATTCTGCTCTGCTCACATCAGTGATGGCCTTCTTGGCCTTCTCTTCTGCATTGCGGGCTTCCTGGACGATGTCCTCCATCTCTCCCTGGATCTGGGAAATGTCCGTCTCCAGCTTCTTCTTGGTGTTGATCAGGCTGGTGTTCTGTTGCAAATTAACAGAAAGGAGGAAATTTTAATTATTACATTTAATTAGGGTCATTTACATTGTTGTTTGAATTAGCATATATAGACATTAAAGTGTTGATTTGAGTGATTTTTAGGATAAATCTAAGTCAGAAGTTCATTTTACATTCATATTTTTCTCTATCTGTTCATAAAACTTATAGATTATTACAGATAGAATTTAATATCTAATGTGGAATTAAATTCAGTCATTACCTGCTATTTATAAGCATATAGCAAGACCACTCAAATGTAAAGATGTATACTATATAGTACTGCATATTGGATGGAAAAATGGATTAACTTCTAGTGCTTTTTTTTTTTGGTATTATCTCCATAATATAAGTGTACAAGTAACATTACTGGTACAGAAAATGAACCAAGAATCCTTTTTTGCTTTTGCAAAGTAGATATTTAGTCAATTCTATCTACTCAAATAAGTAGAAGGAAGGATGTGTGTTAATTTAATTTTTTTATTTTATTTTTTTTAATTTTAAAGTTATTTGTAGTATACCATCTAACATTTCCATAATGGCTTCTTCTACATATTGTGACAATAATACATGTTGGTTGTAGAAAAATACACAGATTAGAAAAAGACAAAAGTAATTATTATACTCCCACTAACCAGAGATAATTATTCATAGCTCTTTTATCCTTTTGGATAATTTCTGTACATTTATAACAAAAATCATATATTGTATATTATTTTAAAGTTGTTTCTTCACTTATACATTGTGAACATTTTTTCATCACAATAAAGGTATACTATAATTCTGCATATTGGTCATTGCAAGGATAGGCTACCATTTATTTAACAAATCTAGACAATTGTGCACTACCTCTAATGCTGGCTTCTATGCATTTGACCCCAAAAGCTTTTTTTTATGTTCTATATGGTTAGCTTTATGTGGCTCTCTGGTAAATACTATCTAGTGGTTTATTGTAATTCTCTGCTTTATTTCCCTGTTTATAGCTTAGTGTTTCAAAAGACAAGATAGCTACCAATGTTGTATATATGGTTATTCCTAGATGGTTTTCTGTGCTTCATTATACATGTTTAAATTTCTGATTATTTCTAATAAACATGAATATGCCAGCATATAAATACACTTGTAAACCAACTATGTGTAAGCATATACACCACTGCATTTTCTAGAACTCCAGGAAGGAATGCCTGCCAAGATCCTCCCTGTTTTATAAACATGTGTATCCTCTGAAGTTGTCTTTAGCCTCACAGAGTACATGTGCCAAACCTGAACCTCACCTGAGTATGCAGGAGTTGCACACGCTCACTGGCATCCAGAAGCTCTTGCTCTGCCACTCTCCTGCTCCTCTCAGTCTGTTCTAGTGATGCCCTGAGCTCTTCAATTTCAGCCTGCATCAGATTAGCTCTGCGTTCAACCATTGCCAGTTGCTCTTTAAGGTCATCTTGACTTCTGATGGCATCATCAAGATGTAGCTGAGTATCCTACAAAGAAAGAGAAGGTGTTCCAGTTAAAGTGGATGCAAGTTTAGGGTCATGTACACATTTTGATCTCAATAACTTATAGCCTGATTAGATAGGAGCCATCTACAAATACCTTTAATCACATATTTTTGGAAATTTCAGGTAGCACTGCTACTCAAAAGAATACAATATTGTACTGTTTTATCCTTGCATTATAAATATTATGGCTAAATCTATGAAATTTGGATGAGGAAACTATTCCTAGAGATCAACTGGCTCAGTAGTGTTATTTTACATATTAAGTGAAGTTCAGATAAATGCAGTCGAATGCGGCTAAACTCTGTATCATTGCCTCTTTCTTTCCACCTGTCATCACTTTGCCTTCTCTGGAGAAGGAAATTCTGTTTTGGGTTTTCTAGACAGAATTATGCATGTAAATTTTTAACTAATTATTAGATAATTTATGAGCTGTAACCTTCACAAAGTATTGAAAGTTGAGTTATGCAATGGTGTTTAGATTGACACCACCAACGGTGTTTACTCCAGTGTACCTTGAGTATTCCTTGTGTGTTTCTAAGATTCCTTATTGCCTCAGCAGCCTGGCGGTTGGCATGGTTCAGCTGGATTTCCATTTCATTGAGATCTCCTTCCATTTTCTTCTTGATCCTCAGGGCATCATTTCTGCTCCGGATCTCAGCATCCAATGTGCTCTGCATTGACTCCACAACTCTGAGATGATTTCTCTTTAGCTGATCAATTTCTTCATCTTTTTCAGCAATTTTTCTGTCAATCTCAGATTTCACTTGATTCAACTCAAGTTGGATGCGAAGGATTTTGCCTTCTTCATGCTCAAGAGATGCCTTAATAGAAGAAGCACGTAGGTTAGCTAAAGGACCTTTGATTTCTCATGTTATGATGCTTTCTCCAAGAATACATTTTAGTCTATGGTCATACCACCCTGAATGTGCCTGATCTTATTTAAGAATTCATTTTAAAAACTCATAAAATTTTATAATCCTAATTTAGAGTATTAGTTTTGCATTCCCAAAGTATAACTGAGCATTATTCATACAATTTTATCCACTACCTAATGATTGCAACATAATAGATCTCAGAAGCTCTGATTTTTAAACATTTATCTATAATATAGGAGAACAAACAAAATGTATACCTCAGCTTCCTCTAGAGCAGCCTGCAATTCACTCTTTTCTTGATCAATTTGTTTCTTTATTTTCTCCAGCTCATGGATATGCTTTCCACCTTCTGCAATCTGCTCAGTCAGGTCAGAAATCTCCTCTGTAATTTAATAAAATAGAAAAGTTCAGTTGAAGGGTATGACAAATTGAAAAGATCTTTTTCTACAATTTTTGTAATAGAATGATTCCAATGACTCACGCTGCAAGTTCTTGTTTTCTCTCTTGAGTGTTTCAAGTTGATCCAGGGATTCCTCATAGGCATTCTTCACCTTGAACAGCTCAGTACTGAGAGAACGGGACTCCTTCTGGGAGGCCTCAAGTTCAGCCTGGGTTTCTTCATACTTTTGTTTCCACTCTGCCAGAACCTGTAAGTATAGCAGTAGTTAGTCCCTGGAAAAGAGAATGATACTAGTTTTTACCTAGGGGACTGTCACTGTGAATCACCTTGTCAAAATTCCTTTGCTTTTTATCAAGAGCTGCGCAGGCAGCATTTGATCTCTCCACATCAATCATAAGGTCCTCCACTTCATTCTGGAGCCGCTGCTTCGTCTTTTCAAGAGAAGCACACTTGGAATTCACAGCTTCTACATGCTCCTCTGCATCCTGCAGACGCTGAGCCAACTTCTTCCTATGAAATTGGTCAGTGTGAGTGACCAAGAATAGAATCAACATTACCACAATTAAATTCAAAAATTTCTCTAGGAAAGTACACTTTTCCCAAGAATTTTTAGCCCTTATGTCTACAATTTTTTTTAAATAATTTTTTACTAGCCACTTTTCCTCTTTTAAGTTTCTGTTCTTCCTAGTGAGGTCATACTGTCTCAAGTGTTACTAAGCATAATTAGGAAGAGGGTATATAAAAGTAAGCATTTAAACTGAGTGAGCAAACTGAAAATGTAGTGAGCAAACAGTGGAATATATGAACAGAGGTATTACATTAGACAGTATTCTTAGTTATTTTCTAGGGTGGTCCTCTTTAGTATATATGACATATTCAAGGTTGTATAGCTAATCAATAACTCTCTAGATATCCCCAGAAAATATATTTCTTTCCTTTCATATATATAACTCCCAGGAGTTTTATTTCTCAAACTTTATGTGTAATTTGTGAATAATTCCCTTGATACTTTCCCAAGCATTCAACACTCTAAGACAGAATTGATCGTTGTTAATCATTTTTTTTTTTTTTTGTCTTTTTGAGACAAGGTCTCACTGTGCAGTTCAGGCTGGCCTTGAGCTCACTTTTGTAGCCCAGGCTGGTCTCAAACTCGCACCGATCCTCCTGCCTCAGCCTCCCCAGTGCTGGGATTACAGGCATGTGCCACCACGCCTGGCTTGTTAATCATATTAATAATAATGTACCAAATAATCTCACTTTCTCTTTTTTCCTTCTATTAAAGGGAATTAGTCCTACTTAATTTATAAAGTGTAGACTGAATAACATATTTTGATGGTAAGAAATACAGATGTCTCTGTGTCAGAATGTGGAAAGATTCTATCTTGTCAAGTTCTCCAGTGGGCATATGCTGAGCTATAAGGAGAATATGGTGGAATTGACCACCTCCAATAAAATAGAATGAATTCTTCATCTTCTCATGCCTGGAATGACCTCATTTTCTACTTTTCTTTACTGCTTTTACTCTTGTTGCTTTCTGCTCTATCTGGAAAGTCCATACTTGGCCTCCTCTAGCTCCTCTGTGCGCTGGATGGCATCAGTCTCATATTTGGTCCTCCACTGGGAAACTTCACTGTTGGCTTTGGACATGGCTCTTTGCAGCTCAGCCTTGGCTTCCTGCTCCTCTTCATACTGCTCTCTTAGCAGGTCACAGTCGTGTCGGGCTGACTGTAGAGCATGGGCTAGGGCGTTTTTAGCCTGCACCAACAGAAAACATATAATGTAAGCATACTAATCATCCATTGTCTATATGTGAAGTTCAGTAGTATGTCCCATCACACACTTCAGGTGATTGAAAGTATCAACTGGAGATGTCTCACCTTTGTCTCCTCTTCTAGCTGCCTCTTTAATTCCTCAATCTGTTGTGTAAATGCTTGTTTGCCTCGGGATAGCTGAGAAACCATAGCATCTTTTTCATCCAGCTGTCTTGAAAACTCACCTGTAGAACAAAAATCATAAGTGATTTAGTTCTACTGCTTAGGTGAAGAACATTTGAAGGATATTTGAAAAATTATAACATCTACACCTTGTGTTCCTTATAACTAATAGGAGGACAACAATATGCATTATATCAAATATTGAAATGTACTACTAATATGTTTTGAAACTGTCACATTGTTATTTCTTATTAAAAGTAATAAAAAATAAAAATAGCCAAAAAAAAAGAAAATTTGAAGGATAAAATAATGAGAACTCTTATTTCATCTGTTAGAAGGAAGTTTCAGTGCATTGAAAGGGTTATCCTTATTACTTCTAAAGTGTATGAGGCTTTTAGGCTTTGGATTTTTGTTTGCTGTTCTTTTGTTTGTTTGTTTGTTTGTTTGTTTTTAGACAGAGTTTCACTATGTAGCCCAGGCTGACCTTGAACTTGCAGTGATTCTCCTGCCACAACCTGAGTGCTGAGACTATAGGTGTATGCTAGCACACCCAGTAGCTTTAGTACTTTTTTAAGTAATGCCAAGCCACGAAAATTTCCAGAGTTTAGAGAGCTTCATTATTTCCTCCAACTATAATTTATGATCATTGTTTTTTATCATTTCATAGTACAAAGATGACGAAGTAACTGTGAAAAAATAAACAGGTGTGTATTGCTTGAAAAATGATCTGTGTTTTATAGATGGAGGTTCCTCTTTCATTTCTCATCTCTATGAAGGCCACAGATGCTCAGTGACTGACCTGATTCTGTGTGTAAACGTGCCTTCTGGGCTGACAACTCATTGATTAAGCGTTGCTGCTCCTCTTCCTTCGTTTTCACTTCACTAAGCTGGTCCTCCAGGGTGCGGCACATTTTTTCAAAGTTCCCCTGTGGTGGAAGGTATAAAACAGGAAAAGATGGTGTTTCATCACTATTTGAGGATTTGGAGGTCTCTACATGTAGAAAGGAGAAAGGAACTGAATTTTATTTACTATTTTTATCAAAGACTTGCATGGTGCCTAGAAATAATTTAAGACATAAGTTTGACTAAATTAGTGAGGTCAAAATTAGATTATTTTCCTTTGGAAACCATAAGCATCATTTATATCCTTCATCATGTGGCTTTTAGGTAAGTTTTATAATAGCATTCATTCATGGAAATGGGAATAGTGCTTAAAGTGATTTCTGCAAGTAAGATGTAAAGTTTAAGTGACTTAGTTCAGTACAATGCTGTCAAGAAAAATGTGATCTTCAGGTAATAGCTATTTTGGCTGTGACTTTTATAATATACATTTATTTTGAATTCTTTTAAATGAAGATTTAAAAAGGGACAAACTAAGAAAGACCTTGGCTTTGGAGACGGTCTCCATGTTACTAGCAAGGTCATCAATCTCCATCTTCAGCTCACTCTTCTCCTTCTCCAGCTTCTGCTTGACCCGCTGCAGGTTATCAATCTGCTCCCCAAGCTCAGCCACACTATCTGCATGCTTCTTCCGAAGAGCAGCAGCTGTGGCTTCATGCTGCAGTGTCGCCTCTTCCAGGTCCCTACGCATTTTCTGGAACTCAGCCTCTCGCTTCTTGTTCATCTCTATCTGGGCGGAAGTGGCCCCACCAGCTTCTTCTAGCCGTTCGCTGATCTCCTCCAGTTCCCGGGAGAGGTCAGAGCGCTGCTTTTCTGCTTTGGCCCTGGAGGCTCGCTCTGCCTCGATTTCCTCTTCCAGTTCCTCAATGCGGGCCTGTTAGTAAGATGACAATATGAATGCAAATTCATGGCAGTTTCATTCCCTGTAGTGCCCAGAAAAGGTGTAGATTATGGTTTACCTGTAACTCCTTAATCTTCTTTTGTAGCTGCATTCCAAGGGCCTGTTCATCTTCAATCTTGCTTTGCAGATTGCTCATTTCAAACTCTTTCCTAGTGGAGAGCAACAGCTTACTTAACTCATACTCAGTTTTCTTTTTTTTTCGGGGGGGGCAGGTGGTTTCACTACGAAGCTCTGGCTCATAGTGAACCTCCTGTTTCCTGTTTCCCAAGTGTTGGAATTACAGGCGGGCTACTATGCCCTGGCTCAGCACCCTGGAGAGCCGGGGCGGGTGTGGCGGATAGGCCAGGAATCAAACCCTGGCCCCTGCACTTTCCTAAGCAAGTGCTTAGTCCACTGAGCTACTGCCGGCCCTTCATACTCAGTTTTTTTTTTTTTTTTTTTTTTTCTTTTTTTCCCCAATCTCCCTTTTTGTGTATAACTAAATTTCATTATAATGGTAGTATGGAAAAAATCAATGATACATATTTCACATGTCAGTGATGTGCTCTTTTCATTAAATAAAAAGTCAAAGATATCATTTTCCCCGTATGTCATGAAGTAATATTTCAGACCCTTTGAGCATATGTCTGCACTGACATTTAACAAGCAGGTCAGTGCTGAACTGTGCATACTTACTTTTTGAGTTTCTCATCAAGTTGCTGTTTGTCATTTTCTATGTCCATTGTGGATTCTTGGGCCAATTTTAGGTCTCCTTCTAGTTTCCTCTTGGCTCTTTCTAAGTCCATGCGGAGTTTCTTTTCTTGTTCCAGAGACCCTTCCAGCTAAATTTATAATAGATTTTATTTAACTTCTTAAGCACTGAACCCTTTGCTTAGATACTCAGGAAAAGTTTAAAAGAAACTGAGAACTTTATTATTTACCAAGTCTTATTGCCATTACTGAGAGTTGTGTTTCACAACTGTTTGTTTCATCCATGTTATGGGGGGCATTTTCATTCCCACACTTACATCATCTACTTGCTGTTCTAGCTTAGTTTTAGCTTTGGTCAGGGTGTTGACTTTGTCCTCCTCTGCCTGCAGGTCATCCAGGGTCTGCTGGTGGGCCTCTTGGAGGGCCTTCTTCTCCTTGGTCAGCTTAGCAATATTTTCATCTAGGCCTGCCATCTCTTCTGTGAGGTTTTTCACCTTTAGAATTGAATAGAAAATAGGCATGGTAATGTTAATGACAACATGTCAGCTTGATGAAAAACATAATAATATCTTAGGACTATGTCAGCCTAAGATGGAAAATATAAACCAGAAGCCAACTTAGGCCTACATGGTTGAATGAATGAGATAAATGTAAGGACAAGTGGATGGAGGTGGAGAAGATCAGCAACATGACAGAATTATGACAGTGTTTTCCTTTCGTGTTCAGTAAGTTTAAGATGGTGCTTTTATTTAAATACTTTAGTGACACATTAATACTTCTAGGTACTTTAAAATTGAACATAATTTGTACCTTGTTCTCTGTGGCATGCTTCTCCTTCTCCACCTTGGCCAGCGTCAGCTCAAGGTCATCTATGTCTTTCTTCAGTTCTGAGCACTCATCCTCCAGTTTCCTCTTCTTGGCTGTCAGTTCAGCATTGATCTCTTCCTCATCCTCAGCTCTCTCGGTTACCTCTTTAATCTTGGCCTCAAGTTGGATTTTAGTTTTAATCAACTGATCACATCGTTCCTCTGCATCTGCCAAGCCATCTGCTTCCTAAAGGGAAAATTTAAACATTTAAATTTATCTAAACTATATCTGCAAACACACAGTAATTTGTTAAATGATGGAAACTTAAGTGATTACCAAATATGTCAACAGATATGCCAAATAAATTGCCAACTTTAAAAAGTGAAATACGCAAAATGTTAATTATTTAGGTCTAGTGATTAACTATGGTAACATACTCCCTCCAAGATCCATATTTGGAAAGTCAAATCAGGGCAACTAGCCTTTTGGCAAGAATCTACAACTCAGTAACCTCTGATACTTTTGGAAAAGTTGCTTACTCAATCTAGGACTTAGTTTTTTCACACTCAAGGGTGAACTAACCTTTTTGTTCCCTGGTCAAATATAATGTAACCTCTGTTGCATACATGAAAGTATTTACTGAAGAGAACAATCCATCAAGAAAAGGAAAATATCAAGGGATGTTTTACAACTTTGCTCACTAGTAACCAAAACAGTGTGTGCATGCACAATGACCCTGTTGTAGCATCTATTGCATTTATTGCTTTTTTAGGCCTAAGTCTTAGCAATTTGAAGGACAGGCAATCACAAAAAGTAAAATAAGAAACCTTGAAAATAAGAAACCTTTTAGTTTTAAACCTTAAACTCAGAAGATTTTATTTTTAAGAAAAAATTCTCATATTCACTCAGAATGATTAGGGAGTAAACTATGTCTGAAGCATGCAATGCATAATGCTCACAGCTTGAACTTGGAGTTGCAGGTCATTTTTCTCTTGCATAAGAGCTACCATCTTTTCCTCCAGTTCTTTCCTTTTTGCTTCTGACTTAGCCAGCTCCTCCTTGGTTTTCTCAAAATCTTCCTTCATGTTGGCCATCTCCTTCTCTGTCTCTGCACTCTTGAGCAGAGGCTTGATCTTGAAATATAGCTTCATCCATGGCCAGTGCTTCACATTCATGAAAGCACGGACATTGTACTGGATGCAGAAGATGGACTCTCTGTAGGAAAAACAAAACATGTAAGTAGAGAATATTGTGGAAAATGACCATCGCCACAAAAGTAGCAAATACACTGAATTCACTCCTAAAAGTGTGGAGGAAGATGTGTGTTTGGTTCCTTACCTCCTCTCCATCATCTTTCTGAACTCTACCCTCATCAGGTACCCTCTGCATATGGCCTGTGTGCGTGTGATGAGTTGAGCCAACTTGTCATCTCGCATCTCCTCTAGAGTTCCCAAGAGGCCAGCTTTAAAGAACACCTTGGCAAAAAGCAATTTAAGTGTGTTATTTCCACTCATGAGAAAGTACAGAAGGGACAAAGTTATGGTAGAACTTTGGATAACTGGTACCTTGGTGTGACCAAATTTGTACTGGGTGTGGTCAATGTCAATAGACCCTAGCAGCTTCTCAGAAGCCTTCTTGCTGTCAATAAACTGACCCTCCGGAATAGCACTGGCATTTAGAACTTTGTATCTGTCAAATTAAAAAGAAATGGATGATATGTTGAGTTTTGAGAACAGTGCCATTAAAAATCACATACTACTTTACGTAAAACTTGGGAAGATATGAGACACAGACCTCTGTTTGAAGTCTGCATAAACGATCCTGCTTGGGAACCCTTTCCTGCAAATGCGGATGCCTTCAAGTACGCCATTACACCTCAGCTGGTGCAGGACAAGTTCATGCTCCATGGCACCTGAAAAAGTGATAGGATTTCCATACAGTATTCCAAAAAGAAGTTACACCAGCTTATTATTTCGATCATAGAAGTGTCTTACCAGGAGTTTTAGTTTCATTGGGAATGATACAGCGTACAAAGTGGGGGTGAGTGCTCCTCAAGTTGGTCATCAGTTTATTTAAATTCTCCTATAAAACCATATAAAATGTTTTAAAATAATCTGTAGTTACATCTATCTACATGAGAGTTTCTGTTAATTACCCATAGTTAATTTTGCCCAATTTCACATTCTAATGAGGTGTCCCTGCCAATCATGATGACCAAGAGGAATCATACAGACAGAGTACAGATAGGAAATTACTAGTGATACAAGATCAGTCTCAGTCTACTATTTTTAAGTACTTCTAGTTAGAGAAAGTTTGTATTGAAGCTTTGACCATATGTACTTTATGTACTTAAATACAGTGGATTCTTTAATTTTAAAATTTTTATTTATACATATTTGCAACATATAATTACTGCATTCTTCGTGGGAAATTAGTACATGTATATAACACATCTCAACTCTTTTTCTCCCTTTCCTCTACCTACGGGTTTTGTTAAGATTTGGCTTTTTTTCTATGAAATTTAATATTAGATTTTCTAGATTTGGGTGGGGTTTAGGGGAAATGGTTCCTTTATCATAATGTTTGAGGTGAAGAGACATACTGTGTCTTCTTTTTTAGTAAATTTTTACCCAAATTATTTTTCTGTATGTTGCTAGTTTTTTCACTTTTACCTGATATCTTTAAAAACTTATAATAAAAGATTATACTGTACCCTGAAAAGAGCAGACACTGTCTGGAAAGAAGAGCCCTTCTTCTTGCCACCTTTCTTTCCACCACCGCCCTCTAAAAATAGAAAATAGAAAAAATTAAATTATTTTCATCAGCCTTTGAAATGCTATCTATGGACATCAATATTTCCAAAAATTCTTTTGAAATTTACATTTGTATTTGTTCCTATACTTTCCATATCTTTCTTTCCTCAGTTGTAGATTAAGGAAATACGAACATTGGTTCACAAAACAACAAAAATTGTGAGCAAAAGGGGAAATGTGGGGAGGTCCTAGGACTCTCCAACTCCAGACCAGCCATGTCTGTTTCCTGGAAGATGTGCCTAAGAGATAGAGCAATAATGCCTTACTAGTGTATGCATTCTCCACAACAGATGAAGTTGCAGGCTTGGTCCCAGGTAGGTGAGCTTTTGCTCACCTGCAGGGAGATCCGACTTCATATTTGACAGTGCCTCCATTTTCTCTTAGCATAGTTAAGAAAATAGAATCTCAGTTCCCATATACATGAACCCTGAGAAAGGACTTTCTTATCTCCAACTCAGTTATATGTTTGAGTTATGTGACCCTGAACAAATCACTTAATCTCTGCTTCCTCATTGATAAAATGGGACTGTGGACTAAATGATCCATAATACTAATTTCAGTTCTGAAAGTCCTAAGGCAGTGTGCCATAGTTATTAGAAATGCTTCCTTTTATTAGACTTATACTGGTCAGCATTTTCATGTTAAGTTTTGGCATAGATGTATGTGTTTGATAAACAGCATATTTCTAGGGTTTTTTTTTTTTTTTTTTTTTGGTAAGAACGTATATTGATGCTATTAAAACTTACCTGCTTCAGCCCCTTGTCCTCCAGCAAAGAGAAATGCCAGCGTCTTCATCCCAGACTTTTGGTACAGCCCCACCACAGTCTCATTCAGGGGGTCCTTGTTCTTATCAAGCCAGCCAACGATGTTGTAGTCCACAGTGCCAGCATAGTGCACCAGAGAGAAGTGGGCCTCAGCCTTGCCTTTGGCAGGCTTGGGCTTCTGGAAGTTGTTGGATTTTCCAAGATGTTGTTCATAAAGCTTGTTCTTAAAGGAGGTGTCTGTTGCCTTGGGGAACATGCACTCCTCTTCTAGGATGGAGAAGATGCCCATTGGCTATGAGTAGGAAAAAGGAAGGATAATGATGAGTTGCTCAGGCAATTATGCTGCAATAGTTTATGTAGTTGATGAAGACCTGAACATGCCAAATTTCTGTAGAGGAACTAGAGTGATATATTAAATAGACATGGTCCTATGTCATCAACTGTTCTCTGCTGTAGCACTAGAATGTGAAAGAATTATGTGTCAAAGATATACATGATATATTTCCTAGAAAGACTCAGTTTAAAAGTCCATGCCATCTGGAAAACATTATGCTCAGTGCATAAAATTATATTCTGAAAAGTACCATTGTAAAACTAAATTCTCATCCCACATATATATTTTTTCTTATATGCTGAGAGTGTATCTTCATTCACCCCAAATCTAGACATGACAAGAGTATTAAAAGGAATGATTATATCTGATGACTAAAAGTGAACACACACCAAGAGAAAATGCGTCTCATGCTATATCATTAAAAATCTTTGTTCTTTAAGTTACATGCTCCACCACTATGGAATTAGTTAAGTAATGTTAATTTGGTTTTGTTTTGCAGGCAGATTCACCTCTTTCAGCAGCAAATTTGACATAGCTGTGCAGATTTCATTAATTCCCAAATTATTTCCCAAGAACCACTTGGATGAGTGAGAAATTAAAATACTTGAAAAGAAAATTAGTACCATTCTGGGGGTTCAATAATTTTCTTGCAGAGTAGAGATAACTACATTTAACTAATACTATTATATTAACTAATATTTTAAAATACACTAATTTTCCCAAATGTTAAACACCTAGTCTGTTTTTGTATTATTTCATATTTTTGTGAATTTTGATTTGAATATTTATAGTTTTGTTATGTGGCAGTGACATTTATTTCTTTCTTCCCACTGCTTAGGTAGAGTTCACACATACATTTCATTGATATCAATAGGTACCCAATGAGCTCTAGTAATTTTTAAAGTGCTTAATGATTGTTGAAGGGCAACTGTTCAACCTCTAAGACATCTTGATATGTTTGCTTTGTTCTACATGAGGGGGATATGCACTCAACATGCCAGTATGACTACTGTTGTTAATTTCAGTACTCAGAGAATTAGCTATAACTTCATTCATTTCTCCCATACTCACAAAATCATATAGGAATAAAAGTACATTAAAAATGTGAATCTGTTTTATGTGCTATCATTCTCTATAAACTATTGTGCTTTATTCTTTAGTAACATTATTTAGGACATACTTCCAGTGGATCAGAGTACACAAGTATGTCAAGAAACACTACTGCTTATTCTTTTAGAACTGGGATTATAATTAGACATAGGAAGATGGACAGCTTGTCTTTCCTGTCTTGAAAGCTTGAAAAGTTGTGCTAACCTTCTCAATGAGCTCAATGCAGGCAGCCAGGTCCATCCCAAAGTCGATGAACTCCCACTCGATGCCTTCCTTCTTGTACTCCTCCTGCTCCAGCACGAACATGTGGTGGTTGAAAAACTGTTGCAGCTTCTCGTTGGTGAAGTTGATGCACAGCTGCTCCAGGGTGTTGAACTATAAGAATGAATAAATATGGAAAATTGGTTATAACTTTCAAGCACTTAGTTGTTACATTGTAGATATTAATCTTTTCTTCTGAATTTAGGGCATTTTGGCTTATTATATCATGTACCTTTAGATTGTTTTCTTAAAGTCTAATTTTAAACAAAGTATTGACTCCTTAGATTCTAAATATAAAATTATATATTTTAGGCAAAATGCTATTAAATAAAAACTTAAATATTCCCATAGAGCAATTTAGGGAAGTATTTCTATACTCATATGATTGAATTCAGGATAGATTATGAATACTTTAACCTTTCCTGGACCTTTTTTGAAGCTTTAATGCTTGAAACAGTAGGATTCTCTTTTTTATATTTGTACCTATATTTGTGCCTTTTTGAAGTCCTGTTTCAGAAGGAATTATACCTCATATTTTTTTCTAAAGTATATTTTATAAAGATTAAATGCTCTAAGATTAATCCAATCATCAGTGATTTCTACTTGCAGATTTTCCACTCACATCAAAGATCTCAAAGCCAGCAATGTCCAAGACACCAATGAAGTACTGCCTGGGCTGCTTGGTGTCCAGCTGCTGGTTGATGCGGGTGACCATCCACAGGAACATCTTCTCATAGACGGCTTTGGCCAGAGCACCCACTGAATTGTACACCTTTGGGAAGAGTAATGATTTAGTTTTGTTTCTGCTTTTTTAAAAAATAGGACAGCAGGTGGAATTCTTGGGTCAACAATGGTTCAAGTTAATCAGGGAGTTTAAATCCTATTTACCTGCTGCACAGTCTGGCCTTTGGTGACATACTCATTGCCGACCTTGACCCTGGGGTAGCAGAGTGCTTTGAGCAGGTCAGCAGAGTTCAGACTCTGGAGATAGGCTGCCTTGTCAGCAACTGCATAAGCAAAGTGAGAAAGGTGAAACTAACTGTGGTTTATATAGTTTAAGATGTGAATGGTGGTGATGATGAAAAACATTTTGCTCAAATAGTAATATGTACAAACACTGCAAAACCTGTTTTTTGCTCATAGTGTTCAAAATTGTTACCATTGTTCACCATAATTTTAATCTTCTCATAAGATTAAAAATCTCACAATAAAGCAGAATTTGGAGAATCAGTGCTGTAGGTGATTTATTTTTGTTTTTATTGTAATGTATTTGTTTATTTTGTTTTTTTGAGATAGTGTCTTGCTTTGTAATTCAGGCTGGCCCTGAGCTCACTGCGTAGGTAGGTTGGCCTCTAACTACAGCGATCCCCTTGCCTCAGTCTCCCAAGTGCTTAGATCACAGGCTGTGTGTGATATTTAAGATATAGTAGAAGTAGGCCAAAGATAACAATAATTTTGGAAATTTTAATTTTCAATTAAGCAGTGTATACTGACTTATAAAAATTCAAGGAATTGTGGAATGGACAGCCATTGCAAATCTCCATAAATCTGCTCAATTATACAAAGCATCTGAGAGTGGGTCATTTTCTTGTGTTGTACTATTATTGCTCTCCATGAGATAAATAAAAAAAAAAGTAAAACCACAATGCCTGCTTCTGAAAACCTCATGATATTCGTTTTGGTAAATGGAAGATGATAGTAGGGAATGATACCTTCTGTGCCATCTGGCTCAGCTTGCTCTTCCCTTTGCTTTTGCTTAAATTTCATGTTCCCATAGTGCATCACAGCCCCAGTGAGCTTGTAAATGGCCACCTTTTCATCAGCAGTGAAACCCAGGATGTCCACAGCACTCTGTCAAAAGAGAAGCATTTACTCACCTCCCAATTACCACCATGGCCACCTTGCTCGGGACATGGAGATCTGTCTTCCCACTTTTCCTCATTGTTCCTTACCTCGTATTTGACTAGCAATCTCCCAGCTTTGGGAGGCATTCACTTCCATTACCTCTTTGATCCATGTAGCAATGCCAAGAGGTGGGTATTAGTCTTTCTAGTTGTGTCATGTGGACAGTGACACCCTCATGTGACTGTCGACACTCAACCAAGACTCAGAACAAGGTCATTAAAGAAGGGCTTTTCTCTCCTCCATTTCAGCCTGCTTGGGTTCCTCAAGATGTGCTTTAATTATCTTTGCTTCTTGTGTCCAGTCTCCAGAATTTCTCCTTTGCCTCTTCTCATGTTTCCTAACCTAAAGCAGTTGTAGTCTATCTTCCCATGCTAATGGGCATGAATGATTCACTCAGAGAATATAGTAGCAGTGACTCTGAGTATTTTTCCATCACCCTCATCTACCACCTCACAGCCCAGCTACTGGGATGCCTGTGAGTGAGCTTCATCTGGTCACTCAGTGCTGACATAGAGAAGGCAAATTTGTGATAAGAACTTTCTCATTTCAATGAAATAGTTTTGGGATTATTTTCTTTATCATATTTTTATTCACTTCTTAGTCAACCATGCTAAGCTCTGAAATGGCTTATAGGTAGGGCAGGCATCAGAGAAGCTAGAAGGTATGTGTATGTACCATCTTTACCTCCTAAGACTTACTGCCTTCCTATTCCAGCTCACTAGGGCTGCCTGTGCACAGAACCTACAGGTTATTACAGAAACCCTGGAGGAAGTTTGCTACCTTTTTGAAACCTTCCAGACTAGGAGGTATTTCTCATCTTCCTATAATTTTGGATATATGAATATTTTAATGTGTTACAGTGAATAAAAGCTAGGATTTATAAGATAAAGACACATAAATAGATTATAAACTTTTTAAAGAAACTTTGAGCAACTTTCCGTCCTATCTTGTGGTACTGGGATATTAAAATTTAAAATGTTAATAATAAAAGATCACTTCAAAATTTTAAAACAAATATGTAATATGTATGTAAAATATGTGAAAGAAAAAGATCCAGAAAGCACTAATCTTTCTAAAAAGGAAATGGAGAAGAAATGAATCTAAGTTTTAAAAATAAAACTAAGATTCATGGGGTCCCCAAAAGAGTTTTTTGAGATAGATGAACCAGTTTTTCTAACATTGCATAGGAAAGAGAGAGCTATATCACTAGCCACATTCATCCAAAACACAGTTTATGTTTACATCTAAGTATAAGGAACTGTGAAAATTTAATTTCCTGTTATTTAAGAATGTAAAAATACTATAACTGTTTCTTAGATTCTTAGATGTATGATATGACATAAAATAGAAAAGAAAGAGGGGCTGGTGAGATAGCTTAGTAGAATAAGTGCTCGTCTGGTAAGTATGAGGTCATGAGTTCAATGCCTGGTTCCACAAAATAAATAAATAAATAAATAAATAAATAAATAAATAAATAAATAAAAATAAATTATTTAAGCCAGGCATGGTGGCACATGGCCTGTAATTCTAGTACTTCAGAGACTGAAGCAGGAGAATCAGTGTGAGTTCAAGACCAGCCTGGGCTACAAAAGAGAGCTCAAGGCCAGCCTGATCTACATGGCAAGAACCTGTCTAAAAAAAGAGAAAGAAAGAGCTGGGCGTGTGGACATGGTGGCGCATGCTTGTAATCTTAGCACTTGGGAGGCTGAGGCAGGAGGATCAGTGCAAGTTCGATACCAGCCTGAGCTACAAAAAAAGTGATCATAAGGCCAGCCTGAGCCACATAGTGAGACCCTGTCTCAAAAAGACAAAAAAAAAAAAAAAAAAAAAAAAAAAAAAAAAAAAAAAAAAAAAAAAAAAATAGAAAGAAAGAAAGAAAGAAAGACTGTTGTTATATAGATATTGACCAAAACTGATCAGTAAGGTAAGAAAAAAACAAGAATAAATTAGGGACACAAAGAAAATTATGTAAGGAGTGTCAAAAACCTAACACTTATAAAAACCTGTAAAGCTTTTAATATTAAAATATTTTATAATTTTTTCCAGGGTTCATAAAATCTAAAAGGTAGTATTGGCTGTTTATAGTCTTTCTGCAAGTGCTCTTTACTCCAGTAGGGCCAGATGTTGTATACTCAAAAGTGCTTTGCTTTATCTTGCTTTGCATATACTTACATCTGTGGCCATCAGCTCTTCCTGGTCATCAATGCTGGGCACAGTAATTTCACCTTGACTGACATAGGCAAAATCATATGGGTTGGTGGTGATCAGAAGCATTTCTGAACACATGGAAAAGAGCAGGATACAGAGTTACTTTGGCCATCAAAACGTTTCAGAGGGGCATCAAAGACTGATTTTTTTTGATAGAGATAAATCAAGATGCTTCATACCAATAAGCTCTGGCTTTTTATTGGACATGACTTGATAAAATATGTGATAACTTCTTTCAGCCTTTAGCTGGAAAGTGACCCGGGACTTCTCCAGCAGATCTGAAAAGTCAGATTACACACATTTAAACAAAAGAAAAGTTTACTGTGAAAAGCTAAGCATTTGAAAATTTCACACTACATAGATGAAAACAAAGAGTGTCCAATAAGTATCTCCCCAAGAAAAAGATTCTGAATCACCACTATTTACTAACTTACATGTTTCAATATCTGCAGAAGCCAGTTTGCCTGTGGTACCAAAATGGATCCTGATGAATTTACCCTTGGAAAGAGTAAAGAAGGCTAATTAAAATCCAGAAACTATTTCATTAGCAATGGACCAAATAAATGGGAAAGATGTTGACACTGCAGGGACACTGATTCTCACATAAAAAAGAAGTGCAGAGACTTACAAAGCGAGAGGAGTTGTCATTCCTCACAGTCTTGGCATTGCCAAAGGCTTCCAGTAGGGGGTTGGCACTGATGATTTGATCTTCCAGTGTCCCCTTAAGAGAAATGATAAAATAGATTAAGAAATTTCAGAAAACTGAACTGACTATATTAAAGTAACTTCTCACTGATTTCTTTCCCTTTCACTTTGGGTGTTGGTAGCATTCTTTGACTGCATAAGTCTTTATAAGATGAACTCACTCCTTGGGACATGGGACACCCCAGGAGGTGGCCTTGATTTTCCTATATTTCAGATCCCCTTTTTGCTTCTAATGAATAACTGTAAGAACTTTTGCCTGCTAAGCTTAATCTCATTTTTATAAGCTCTTCCAAGACTCACTTTTCACGTTTGGCCATTATATATAATTGGTTTGCTATGGTTTGGAGACCCATGATCACATTCTTAAAAGCCTGCTGCTCCCTCTTCAGATGACTATTATACACACCTGCATTTTGCCTGTGGGTGCTTCTTCCTTCTTTTTCTCCCCAGTAATTGCAATTGTTGCAAAGTACTGAATGACACGCTTCGTGTTCACAGTCTTTCCTGCACCAGATTCTCCACTGGCAAGACCAATCAATTAAAAAATCAGATTGTAAGGCATGTTAACCAGGACAACACCAAAACTTAACAGAAAGGAAGTCATGAGATGTACATACGTAATCAGGATGGACTGGTTTTCACGGTCTGTGGAAGAGAAACCAAAGATAATGCAAAACAACATAGTAAACATACTTAGCACACACATAAACTCAGTATGTATAAACTCAAAACTGTCTTTTAAAATTCCCCACTCACAGAAAATAAGTACAATATAAACAGTGGTTTGGTTTTTGCAAGAAACTTTTAAAAATCAGAAAAAGGTGTGCTAATTACATTCCCAGTGTCACTCACAGAAGGAGTGCATTGTTTCACCATTCTACTATGAGAAGAGTCAACCAAACAGATAACAATTCCATGTCCCATTCAGTCACTTATTTCATAGTTCAAAGTTTTGTTATATTGTTAATATCTGTTTATTTAACTGATATTGTTGCTATCAGTTTGCTGTAGTGCTTGTCACTGTAAACTTTTAAACCAAAATGTCAGAATTAATTCCTAAATATTATTGTTGAGCTGGAATTAGCATAACTGACAAGAATTTTAATATAGGAACCTAAGCAAATTCTACTGCAATTTTAAACAGAAGCATCTTATTCTGTGTCCCCACTTTTATTATTACCATTCTCATGTTTGTGCAGAACACGTTATTCTCGAAGTACACAAATATTTTACAATGCTTACAAAAACTCTAATTATAGACTCACTCACCAGTCAGCATGAACTGATAGGCATTGTCAGAGATGGAGAAGATGTGGGGTGGGGCCTCCTGACGCTTTTTGCCTCTGTAGGCAGCCACCACCTCGGGGTTGTACACTGGCAGCCACTTGTAGGGGTTGACGGTGACACAGAAGAGCCCTGAGTAGGTCTGTAGAAAAACACACGTTACTCAGTCAGAAATCACTTCATTGTCCTACCTTGGCAATGCTGTTCTAATGGGAGGGTGAGAGGGACCTAAGATCTGTGTTAATTTCCATGGACCTTAAATTTTATTCATTTGTCTTCCTCATCAGTACTACATAAAATGTGTCAATGTTCCAACTACTTAGTTAAGCAGATAGCTTTCTACATGTATATTTTCCAATATATCAAAATTTATAGCACTAACCAAATAAATGTTCAGAAGTTTACAACAGCAAAATCTGAAAATGAAGCCCTTAATTTGTTTCAGCAAGCAAAAGAAGTTCATGGAATTGTTGAAATACAGCACCACAAGGAAGACTCACGTAGATCATCCAGGCTGCATAACGCTCTTTGAGGTTGTACAGCACTGCAGGCTCGTGCAGGTGGGTCATCATGGCCATGTCCTCGATCTTGTCGTATTTGGGAGGGTTCATTGCAAAGACTTGGTCCTCTTTAACCGTGACAGTCTGTTAAAAAGAAAAGGATCCAGTAGGTACCAGTTAAGTAGTAGAAACGGATCAATTATTTGGTCCTCCCACACCTCACTCCCCTTCTTTTACTTACAGCTCCACCTTCTGTCTTGGCTGTCACCTTCCCTCCTTCCCTGCTCTGCACTGTTGCTTTCACATAGGACTCTTTTGCCTCCACCACAAAGACAGACGTCTTGGCATCAAAAGGCTTGTTCTGAGCTTCAATGCGCTCCTTTTCAGACTTTCGGAGGTAAGGAGCAGCCTCCCCGAAAACGGCCATCTCCGCGTCAGAACTCATGGCTGCAGGCTATGGATGGCACCTTTGGGTTAGGTGCACCTGGGGGAATAAGCCAGATGACAGTTGAGGGTTGGGTGGAGAGTTGTCCTGTTGGCTTCACTGACCATACTCATTTCTGTCTGTGGGGATCACAGCTGTGTGTTGTGTCAAGATGCTGAAAGATAATTCTTGGACTTGGAAGCCATGTATTGGTAGGTTCACTGTTGTGACACCTTCAGCCTCCATTCCTTCCTCTTCAAAGTGGGGAAATGTGGAGGGACTGATGCCATTCACCCAGCAACAGTTGTTATGCTCAAAGTGTGTGTTCAGCATCTTTGCTTCTTCACCTGCTTTTCCCCTTTTCCTCTTCCTAAACCTGCTTCACTTTTTTTTCTTTTACATTTCAGTGATATATAGAAATAGAAAATAATTCTTCCATGGCTTTATAATCTGAATCTATTTTTAAAACAAATATCAAGGAATATTTCCCTAAATTATTAAAATTGGATGCAGAAAACATTAAATTTGGATGTGAAAAGGTTCATAGATTCAGGATATAAGTTCATGTTGAAAACACTTCATAAGCACAAATAAATTCTTCGTTACTGATGTGTATCTGCTAAGTAAAGGGCAAATTAAATATAATGAAAACTGAAAATCCAAAATGATTTTGTCCTCAGTCGAAATTTAATTTCTTTTATCATTTTTTTATATTGTTGAAAGTCAGCAGTATTTTCTAAATGAAAATAACTTTGAATTATTCTTGGAGAAAAATAGCATCTGGATTTTTAATAAAGCTTCACATTAATTTCAGATCTTCCAGGAATATTTCTCTGAGTTTTTTTGGCTTCTAGCATACCATCTTTTTACCTGATTCTTAATATTTTTGGTTTATGTAGCTGCATTTTTTTTTTCTGTTCCCTTTCTTTTTGGAAACATGTATCTTCCAAGTAGCTCTTCTGAGATTGATAGCCAGCATAAAGTTTCAAGCCAAAATGAATTTAGTTTCTTCCCACTGACAAGTTAATTATGTTCAAATAAAAATAGGTCCTTTGGCTCTGATCAGAGTGAAGGAAGTCAACTTCTGTGATGTGAAAGATGAGTTGATTTATAGATTGCAATGTCTTGAGGTAGGCATGGTGTTCCATACCTGTAATCCCTGCACTCTAGGAGGCTGGCTCAGGAGGTCATAAGTTCAAGCCTAACCTGTGTAACATCAAGATTCAGAGAGTACAAAAGGATGGGAGTGTATCTTAATGTGAAGGCTACATCCAGTATCCATTACTGGAAGGAAAAACCCCACGGTGTCTTGGTTGTCAACACCAATGACAATGACAATAATAGCCGCAACTTTCTGTGTACTTTCAGAAAAGATCTTGGTTTTTCATCATAGTAAACTTGCTCCAAACTTAAAGTGCTAGATATGGAATTTGCCAAATACTGTAGCTTAAAATCAATTTTAAAAAAATGTCTCTTAGTGGTACACTAAAATTTAGGTAAATTTTCATGGGACAGATAACGGCACATTAACATTAGAATGTTTTCTTCAAAAGAAAAATGTTACTGTATTACAATTTTTTGTTTCTTTGTGAAGCAGTATTGAATTTGCAGTATACCTAGTGATTACTGTAATGCGATATGTTTGTGCAAATACAGAATAGATATCCCTCTAATGTCTTAGTTCTATCTCCCCTTGTGGGTCATAAACTTCTGTAGAGTCTCATATTTGTTACAGAGGGTCTGAGTCCACCCACATAGTTAAAATTCCTTCATATTTGAGCAAACAACATTTCCAAATAAATGTTTTCTTTTTTTTTTACAAATGAATATAAGGACTGTATTAAATATAAACTTATTTAAAATAATCATAAATGCATAGTGGATCTCTCTCTCTCTCTCTCTCTCTCTCTCTCTCTCTCTTTCTCTCTCTGTTCTTGAGGGTGAACCTTAAAGTGCTTTGATTCCATGGAATGGTATGGAAAGCCAGCAACTTAGATTACAGATATTAAAAACTGGAAAGACCTCAACAGTCACCTAGAATCTAGCCTCCTCATTTTGCTAATGAAGACACAAAATCTCTGAAAGGTGAAGGGTCATTCACTGTCACACAGGTGGTAAGAGGCAGTGATGAGACATGAGCTCTGTTCTAGATCCAGGGCCAGTGTTAATTCTACTGCAACACTCTGTGTTTGAAAATACATAAAAGCTAATTGCTTTGACTCAGGTGAGTAAGTTGAGGGAAAAGCCTACATTGATACCTAGAAATTTTGGCTTCTACATCAACACATTATTGATGTTGACACATGATCTTTTCTTTACTGGATTTACTAGAGTAGTAAGTCAGTTAACTGTGATGGTTATATTCTTTTTGAGGTTGTAACAACATGTGAAAGAAAAGCTTCATTAAATTTTTGTTTGATTAAGTGGCCTGAAAAGTGAATGTTAAGTCACTTTTAAAGAACAGCTATTCTTTTTGTCCTATACCAAGTGCTAACTGGGAAATTAAACGGTAGCTCATTTTAAGATGTAGCAATGTAGAGATCTCCTTGTTCTTTAGAGGGTAATAATAAATTCCTCTTACCTCTTAGGTTATCAGATGAAGAAGGTGGCAGGCTCAAAGCAGACAACTACTGTTGAAAGAAAAACAGAAAATGCAGGATTTTTTTTCCATTTAATCACAAAATACTAGTAATTATATGGTGTATAAAGGCATCCTTTGGAATTTTGAAAAGAATATTAAAATTTGGGAAATAATAATCATCTCCCTTACACAAATAATCAATATCATTGGGCATGTACAATTATCTAAGTGTTCCACTATACATACCTTTAAGGATTTTGAGGAAGGACAGGACAGAGGCATCTGGACTCTACTTTTATAGAGACCATTCTGCAAACACAGCAGCCATCTCAGCTGTCCTAGCAGGGCACTTACTTGGCAAAATCTTTTTTGGCATTCTCTTTGCACAATATTCACTGACTGTGGCTGTGAATGGCTATAATTAGAAATATTTCTTGTCACCTATAAATAATTTGACAGAGGATGATCTAGGGTTCTTTATAGGCATTTGATAGGGGATGAGGATTCAGGGCTTCTGAGGCTGTTTCTCCAGGTTGGCTGTTGCGTCATTCATCACAGAATTCAAAGCCAGGTCCTCATTTACTCTCCTCTTATAAAGTTGGTCAGACTGAATGGGCCCAGAATGAAGAGGTTAGGGCTAATTGATTTGCTAGTGCTTTGAGCCATTAAGAGTGTGGAATCAATTTTAGAGCTACCAGTAGAAATCGAAGCACTGAGTGATAGATATTAAGATGGAAATTTTCTAGCTAAGGCCTAGATTTTAACAGGACTGCTGATAGACTCTTTTAAAGTTTGAAAGTCTGAAGCATGAAGGAGAAAGTGAATTTTAAGATTAGCCAGTATCGGTGAAACAGTGAGGAATGCCTATCTTTAAACAGATAGCAACATTTCTGTTCCTTTTCTGGAGGACTTGCCATGGATATCTCCAGATTGTATGTTTTCACTGAGGGGACAACAGGATGCTGAGTGATGTTCCATGCATGTTTCTACTGCATAATGGAGGGAGACCCAAACATGCATTTCTAGGCCATGGGCAAACTCTCATGACTAGCTGTAGCTATAATGAGGTGGGTATGATATGTTTTTATTCAAGCTGGGAGGAATGATATGCCACCCAGAAAACTTTCCTTGTGAACTAACAAGCTGAGTGAGCTATCACAAGCCCATAATACTCATAAATTGTGTTGGGTAGTTTTGTCATATACATAGGTGTTGCAGAATATAACAGGAAATAGACCTACTCTGAGGGTATCTTCTGGCCTGATACCTTCAAATATCATCTGCTGGCTTAAACTACTGGTTAACATGATCACTGTTTCTATAATCTTGTTGACTTAGAATTCTCTTTAACACATTGACAGAATGAGTATTTTATGTTTTTAAAATTTTCTTTTGTTGCAATGTTATAAAATTAGTGTTGCCAACCCCCCTCCCTTTGTTTTAATGCTCATGCAAATGACTCATAGATGTCTAGCAACTTACTCCAAGTATTAGGGGCTAAATTAGAAAGAAACTTTTTCTGACTTTTCTTCAACTTTTAGAATTCATTTATTTTATTTCTTTTGGAAGTTGTTGTCTGGATTACAAATGTAATAACTGTTTAGTAAGCACATTCACTACATTTGGAACTGAAAGATAAAGGCAGAAAATGCAGATGAGACTATAGAGTGACGTATAGGAATTTAGTTAATGAGGACTTTGATCAGTTACAGATAGACTGGTCTTTTAGATCTTCAAAGCTCTTTAAACAATAACATTCTAATGGGCACTAGCATAGATCACCAGGAGTAGATTAGAGAATGTTGCATAGCTTTGATAGGGAGAGAGACACAATACTGAATAAGGGAGTAGTTATTTCTCTTAGACATACCTCTCTAAGTATTTTCTAACTAGAAAAACCCAGGAATTGAGCACTAAACCTTCTTGTGTTTGTATATTTCTTT